>WAAB01009906.1:165566-177073 GCA_013389865.1 Piaya cayana
AATTTGTTCTTGAGGATGGCCAAGAGGCCCAAGTCAAAACTACCTCTGAACAGCAATGCAAGTCAGAACCACCACCAGACAGTGCAAAATTCATTTGATTAAATGAAAGGAACATTATCAATGTTTCAGTTGCATTCTCTATGAATAGCCATAGTGCAAGCATAAAGACAATGGATCAATGTTTTAAGCGATACACTGACTTTGTGTTGGACTTTGGTACTGAAATGAATTTTGCTCTAGATATTTAAGAGATGAAAATACGTTTCTAAGCCAGAAAGAGAATTTTACCCTCTTCTTCCATTGAATCATGTCTAGAACCATGTCTGGTTCCCATTTGTGTTGCACTGTGACAGCTGAACTGGGAAAACCAGTAGACTCAAAATCCATCACTCTTTCTCCCCAGCTCTGATTGTGACCATTTGGGTCAGACTCTGCTCTTACTAGGCTAGGATAAATAGCATTGATATCAGTGACTGACTTTTGGCTGGAACTTTTGTTATAATATCATGTTGACTATGCATCAGACCAGAAAGGTTAAAACAAACAAACGCCACTTGGCACTAGACTCAGGAAAAAATCTGAAACAGGAGGATTTTCTAATATCTTCTCATTTTTCACATATATTCCAGGTCATGGGCAACAAATTTGACATTTAATTGAAATAGTAATGTTACCTGGATCTTGCAGATACTCATAGTCATATCCCAGCTCTCTTGATGATTTAAAAAATTCTCCATTTCTGTAAAGTGGGATAAAGGGGACCATGTAATTTTCTCGATTGTGCCCGATGGGTGCATTGGCTGCTGGATAGACTTCTAGCATGGGCCTGTGCCTTCTCAACCATTGCTCAAAAATGCTGTAGGAAAAAAGCAGGTAAAATAAACATGGAGATTGGCAGAAATTTTCTTCTTAAAGATTAAAAAGCAGTTTTGATGCTTTTTTTTCATGAACCCTGGAGACAGAGTGATATGCTTGTAGTCATGTACATGTAATAATTTCCAAATCATTTGGGGTTAGCTACTTCAATGCTGAGTTCCTACACAAGTTCACTCAAAGCAAAGACCGGCAGTGCTGCTGTAAGGCTAATTATGCTTCTAAATTCCATAAATGCAGCTCACTGTCTCTCTATGACCTAGCTGCATTCTCTGCTTATTAATTCACATGATTGTGAAGGAGAGAGAGAAAAAGGTTAAAGGCTTCAGTCCTTCTTCCTCATCCTCAGAAATACTTATAGCTCAGTTTGGATGGTCTTTTTGCCAGTTGCTCAATCTTGTTCCCCTTCCTGTATATTCTCTTCACTGTTACCAAGGGTTTTCAAGCCTGCGTTAAAGTATGTCTGCACCATGGTTGGTTTGACATCACCAAGGAGGTGGAAACACCTCAGGAAGAAGCTATATGAGTTCTAAAATTTGAAAAGCAGGTCAGCAGTCAGGAATGACTCTCCAGTTGTAGCTTCTTCATTGACCTTTGTGTCTGCATAGTTGTTTTACATAGTCTCACTCATCTCTGTCAGTTGAAGTTTCACAGCTTTTTTTTTACCCTTTCTTAAATATGCTATTGGAGAGGCACTGCTAGTGTCATTGATGGGCTCAGCTTTGACCAGCAGCTGGTTCATCTTGGAGTTGTCTGGCACTGGCTGCACCTGACATGGATGCAGCTTATGGCATCTTCACACAGAAGCCACTCCCGCAGACCCCTTGCCACCAAACCCTTGCTGTGTAAACACAATATAAGCTGTTAACCACACCTCTGACTTCAGCTGCTCCTTTCCATTTTTCTCTGCCAAAAATTTCCCCCATTAACTGTCTATCAGTATAGGGCTGTGTGTCTCTTCTTTAACATGAAAGCAGAAATAGTAAAGGCGGTAACATGGAAAGAGTTTGTATTGACATTTTGCAGGTAACTATTGGACGCATTTGGAAAGAAAAATTACCAACCCTCCAAAATATCCTCAGTTCTCCTTCCTGTGTCTGGTCTTTGCCTGCTCTGTTTTTCACTTCATTCCGAACCCTAGATCATTTTCCTGATGCTCTGCTGTTTACATGGTGACCTTGGCTTGCCAATAGACCTGGATATTCCAGGTTGGAATAGAGGAGGTGGGAAGATGCTGCCAGGGGAGCAGATACATGTAGCTTATGCTTGAAAAAAAGGAACCCTGGGCTCAATCAGAAGATATTGGTAGGAGGGGATTATCAACATCAAGTTCAGGCAATGATTATGGAATATATTTATCATTTACAAGGGATGGAAATGGTCTAAAGAGACTTGTAGATGATACTGTAATTGAGATCTTGGCTCAACAGATTCTGTTCCCTGACACTGGCTGCTGGCTGAAAGACAGAATTTCCCCCTTTTCTTGTAATTAATAATCAGGTGTTCAGGGACTCAAGTTATCTCAGAAACACAGACTCTAAATACAAGTGCTTGGCAGTATCATGATCTCTGCAGAGTATCCAGAGGTTCTGCCAGTAGAATTTTATTTCCTATCTTTGGGTAGAAATGATGAGAAGCACTCTGCTTACCCCACCAAATTAAAGCCACTCATCAAAACAGAGGTAGGGTCAAAGCCTTTGTTCTTTTTTTAGGATCAAAAGATGAATACATCACTATGTTCATGCACCTTGTTAACCATTAAAAATGCAGATATTAATCTTGATCAAAATCTTCATTTGTGGCTCTCATCTTCAGTTAATTTCATCAGCCGTTAATTTCATCAGCCTTGTCTAGAAAAACTCTTGTCAGAATAATAATGTTCAACCAAAGCTTTCAGATGGATAAATTTAAACAATAACATCAAGGCTTCAGCTGCAGTTATCACAAGAAAGTTTGAACAGCAGCTCTGTAATCAGATGACATCTTCTGAGAACAGTATAGAGAAATTCAGTAAGCATTAAAAAGGCGTGGAACATAAAGGAAGTCAGCACAGTAGTTCAGTTTGCAGGAGGAGAGAGGGGTGATTGAGGAGTGTTGGACTCCAGTCTTTTCCCTACCTGGCTTCTACTTGAGCCTTGGAAGGGACCCTGACTATCAGTGCCTTTTTTCCTAGAAGCTGTAGATAGGAGCGAAGGCAACTTTTCTCTTAGCACAGGAGTCTGAGGTACTTCCTGGGGTCTGTTTATTGAAAATGCTGAGCAGGTGGACTCTGAAAATCCAGAGGGCTGATGAGAACACAGTTCAGAGATAGAAGTCATCATTCACCTGAAACAGATTTGTATGACATGCCCTGAAATGCAGCATCCTTTCTGGATGACTTGATGTTGCAATTTCATAAGCAGTTTCAAGAAGAAACTTTAGGCCAGTAATCTTTCAAAGAGGATATAAATGTAAAGCATTTCCATGGAAATGAACATAAGAAATTTTGCATTCCTTTACTTGCTTGTCATTCCCACATTAGACAACAAAGTTTTAGCAGGAGCAGGAGCATTGTCTTGTGTGCCCTTATAGCTGATCTTTAGATTCAGATGCAATCATATGCCTCCAGTTACTGATACGATGATTTATGCTGATGCATAAGATATTTTGCACAATTCCTTCAGCTGTTTTTGAACAGTTCTCTCCTTTAGCCAGCATAAAATTATATAGTCTTTACTGAAATCTGTTTCATCTAGCTTATCTGTACATCACTGCAGAAATCTCAGAAACATCCATGATGGTTTTGAGAGCCATAGCTTCCATTACTCCTTTTAGAATAGTTGGCCTTGTGCATTTTTCTTGGCTTTATTTTTTGGGGGAGGGAAACATGACTAGGAGAGGGGGGCATTTTGAAAGATTAGGATCATATTCTGCTTGCTAGTAAAGCAGTTGGTGAAGTTGCATTTATTCTTTACACTTAAAGATTTGTTTCCAGCTTATTCAGTAAGATGGGTTCACAATACTCTGTTTTCCTTGTCAAGATACTTCATGATGCTCTATTTTTCATTAGGATCTTCATGTTTTTCTTCTTTTGCCTGAGGAAACTGACAGATTTAATACAAGGATAGTATTTTTTACGTCCTCATGTGCTTGTATTTCTCCTTTTAAATGGGGGGCACCACCATATCATGTTTTGTAAGCAAAGTGATGAAAGAAGGAACCTTACCTAACCTTGCTTTTCAAGCAAGATTTCCCAGCTAAGTGGAAAAAGAAACCTCTCAGTTGCATCCAGATGGGGAGAAAATCCATGGAGAGGGTATATGACTTGCTACATCTCTGCATATCTGCTGTGAAGTGGAAGAAAAAAAAATAGTTCTTGTTGGGCACTCTGAAATAACAGAGAGGTGCACAGTGCTCCTGTCCTTGGGGACTTCTCTCAACTGAATAGACTTGAGACCAAAAAAAAAAAAAAGTATATCTGGAGAAAATAACCACACTGTACTTTAATTTCAGAGTATCGAGATTACTGAATTATACATTGTAGGATACTTTTTTTCCTCAAATAAGATCATTTCTCCATCCCTTAGCTACAGTTAATGCAGTTATCATCAAATGTGCTCTCCTTCATGCAGTGCTGCCCTTTCCCGTAGGCAATGTGAACACATCTGAACAGCTACAATGGATCATCTGATAGTTTTTTTCATGTGCCTTAGTCTACAGGCACAGTTGCATTTTCCTGATGACAGGCATGTGGTTTCCATGACAGAGAGAATTCAGTGCTTCCACCATCACATGTTGATTCACTTACAGTTCAAAGAAGTTCTTCTTTTCCTCCCTTAAAAGCAGCCATGTTGTAAGTTGTTTCTTTTTAGTACCTAGAAGATATATACTTGCTTCTTGTGCTTTGCTCAGTAGTTGTAAACTTGGAAGTGCTTAGGGCTGAAAAATTAAAGCTACATGCAGAGAGACAAAATGCTGATGCAATTAGCTGCTCCCTTCATGGGCTGACAATGTTCCTGGTAAAAATGTCAGGTTTGCAGTAGAATACCAGACCTGAACTCCCTGGAATTGTTGGTTATCTTGGCAAAACATAGCTACTACATTTTTGTATGAACGTCTATGTCCTCCCCTCGCCTAGTAAAGAAAGACAATGAATGAAATGTCACATTGCCTCTATTTCTTGATATAATGAGACTAAAGGTAACACAAACGTAGGGGTTCAGATCAGGGTTCTGTGATATTCATCTCCATATTTCTTCTGTGCAAAAGAAGTACTGGGCAGAAGTTCAGTAACAGAGAAATCTGTTCAACTCCTACAACAGTCTGGTTGGTCGCCTTCTTCCACATCATGTAGACAAAGAGTATTAATTAGCTACTTGTATAGGTAGGAGTGACATTTTCCAGACTTCTTTAGCACTGCAGTCCCAGCTAGACTGGAATCATTTGGGTGATGTTGGCAGTGCTGAAGAGAACAGATGGGATGTAAGCATGGTGGGGAAAACAAGACGAGATAAAGGAAAGAAGGAAAGAGCTAATCAAAAGCCATCAGGAATTTTATTCAGTGAATGGAAATGGAGAGAACCCAATCTGAGATCCAGTGGGAGTAAACCATAAATCCTCCAGACTGACTACTCTTACCTAGAAGGGTCAACGGCAATCAGGACTTAAGAAACAGAAAATTAAAATATGGAAATGAAACAAATGAATTAGATATCAGTCTTGTGATGCAAGAAAAAGTGACTCAGTAGCTTTTATTTAAAGGCCTCAAACTGATTAAAATATAATTCTATGTAGATTAGAGCAAAGACTGTTTCTGTCTAGAAGGTTTCTTCCTTTGCTTGAAGAAATCAAGGCAACCAAAATGCATGACCCAAAAAAGAGACTAAGGAACTGAACAGGATAGAAGAATTATTTAAATTTTGAAAGATATCCTGTCTCATGTTTAGAGCTCAGAGAGACTTAGTCTCTCTGTATTACATGTCCAAAATAGAAATTATTTTATAGTGGGTGTATAATTAAAATAAATTTTAAAAGTTTTAGAATTACTAGATTTGACAATCTATGTAAAAATTATTTTTCATATTAAACAAAAGTTTAATACTGTAGAATAGATTTGGTTTAGACTAAAATAAGTCTCATTGTATTTAAACACTGGAAAATTTGATCTAGAGACATGATAAATCCACTATAATTAAAACTTTCTGATTTAGTCAGAAGCCACATGCTTGATGTGGAAATAGCTAAAGGGTCAGAAAAATTCCCAAAAAGCCATAAAGTGAAAGAATATTCTTCCTGAGCATTAGAGAAATTTTAGGAAGTGTTAGAATTCCCATTTTACTTCAGAAAGTGTAGACACAAAATAAAGAATACGTGTCTGAGTTCATACTAGACATGCTGTGGTGGAGTGAAACCTCAGCTATGGGGCCACTTTGAGCCTACTAGACTATAATACTTCTTGGAGTCAGGTTATATCATTGCAAAACATGAAGTTTCAATTCTATTTAAGTTTCTTGCTATATATCTGTGTACAGATCTCTCTAACTGTTAAGGAGATTAATACTTGTGTGTACCAGCAGTAATTAGTCTGAAGAACTAGTATGTGATAAAAAATTGTAAAGACTCCTACCTGGTATGTTGATGCTTTGTTAGTTCAAATTTTCATTCAAGGGAAATATACTTTGCTTTTGCAAAGTGTTTTAATGTGGCAAGGTGATTTACAGAGATAAAATAAAGCTATCTATAAAAGACATAGATATATCACTTCTATTCAATTGCATACAAGTAAACCTGAATATTTTCCTTGTTCTGTACATATCAGATTATACAAAGTGAAATGAAATTAGTATAAAATTAATTGAAAAACACCACCTTGGTTTAAAGAGTGGGGGGAGAAAAATAAGATTGATTTGAGGATGATTAGAAAAAGGCTACTAATTTATATTTCTGTATTGATATTAATCTATGAATAATATATGCAATGAGATTATAGCTAATAAAAGGATGAGTCAAGAAATAAATGGGTTTATGTTGCCAGTGGGAAATACCAAGCAGAGCATAAGAGCACTGTTGTATATAGACTGGATAGCTTCATACTATTCTAGATAGTGTTGTATATTCTGAAAAGAAAGATGTTGCTAGCAGGAAAGAAATCTTAAAAACTAGAAAATGTAGAGTAAAATGAGAGTAGGCATTTTCTTTATAACTTTCCAAAGCTTCTTTTGTAAGAGCCGTTTCCCAACAGCATGCCTCCACAGTCATGATCAGATCAGTGTTTGACCAATTGCAGTGTAGGAGAAGAAATCAGAGCTTAAATATCTGTAATTAAGGATTGCCTTGTATTGAATTACTGCAGAGACATTGTCATATAGTGTACACTCAACGGGCCCTTGAGGAAGATTTTCCTCAAGATGTTTAATTTGATGTGCTTTACCTTGCAACTGAGGGTTGCTGAAGAGAGGGAAAGAAGGAAGAAGAGGGTTTGATTCCTCTTCCATGTAACCAGGAACATGTGTGATACTGCATGTTTCCCAAGTGGGTGAACTACAGTCCCCTTATGATGAAGATTCATGCTCACTCTAGGTCTATACAACTACTGAGGAGGCAATGTTGCTTAACTCCTCCATGTCTTTCTCTGTAAGCATTCGCACAACCTTGTCACGAGCAGGATTAAAGAACTAATTTGATTTAAAACCAAACATCTCATTTGTTTTTATTTGTTCTGGGGTAGCTGAGGTGAGATAAAGTCACAGACCTTACTCATAATTTTTTGTCATGATGGCCAATAGCAGCACAGGGGAGGAACAGAGGTGAGCACCTCTGGGGAGCACTAATTGGAGAGCAGAACTGTTTCTTCATCTTAACCTATGTTCCATGTTAAGGAGGCTTAAAGCGGCAGTGAAACTATGTCCTTTGTTTCTCAGTAGCCTGATAAATCCATGCACACTGTTCAGCTCTGTAACACATTGATGACTTTATCACATGTAAATATGAAACCATGTCACTAGTTGCACCAGGTTTGACACAGACCTTCATTCCTTTCATTCATTTAGTTGTGAGAGTGAGACTAGATCTGGTTGACTACAGCAGAAAGCAAGTTGAACGTTGTTGCTTAGAGCTCATTTATACAATATGTTTCAGTATCATGATATCCGACGTTCTCTAAATGAAATCTGGCAAGCAACATGTATTTTTATTTGAAAAGAAAAAGAAAAGGGAAAAAATAGAGGAAAACTGAAGTGCCAGTCCAAGGTCTGTGATTACTACAGCGCTGTCTAATGCTGCAAGGTTGCTTGTGTGAGGATGTGAGGTATATGTGAGACATGATAGCATGTTCTCTGTGCTTTGTAACAAGGAGATACAAATGCAACCATGCGTTGCATGAAAAAAAGAGAAAACCCTATTTGCTGGAGTTCATATCCTGGGTTAACTTGCTAACGTTCATTTTTGCCATGATTTGCAGCCAACAGAGAGTTATCAATTGAAGAAAGATAGTACAAATGCCAGCTGCTCCAAAGTTTAATAACTAGTTTCTCCTGAAGAGAAAGATAACAAGCAGATTAAAATGGACTGCTGTGAAGGCAGCTGGACCGACTCTATGTAACCTACTCCTGTACTCTGTAATTCAGTTCTTTTGAGACTGAGAGATTGTCATTATTGAGGTTCACAAGGGCATGTGATATAGAAATCACATCCATGGTAGCAAAGTGATCATTTCTTTTGATGAATAGAAGGTAGCTACACGTGGGTGAGAAAAGTACCATGTTTTGCTGTGATTTTTTACAATTTGAACAATTACAGCAGCTATTATTGCAGAAGTGCTGCAGGAAGGAAATTCAGTGCTCTGTTAGCTGTCTGCCTCAGAGCTTGTCTTGATCGCTGTGTCACAGAGAGAGCTTTCTCCTCCTCCAGTGTTAAGAGAATAAGTAAAGACTAACCACGTGGCTTTCGCCACATTTTAGGGCAAAGTAAACTTTACTTTCAAAAAACACTAATTGCTTGCATAATATGTAGCATACAATGTGATCCATTTTATAACTACATTGTCTGAATTAAAATCTTGCAGTAAGAGTGATATGAAGCATGCACTTGAAATGGATTATTTGGACTGAATCTCCTATATTATTGATATTTTAAGAGCAGAATGGGTCATTATAACCTGAAACAATGTAGGTGAGACTGTCAACTACTGTATTTCACATATAATCCAGAAGATGACTGTATAACCTTCCTCTTGTCATTCCTATAAAGCAAAGTGGATCAGCAGCACCGTAGGGTTTTGTATATGCTTAATGAATGAAAAGAACATTCATTTCCAGATCATGTTCCTTGTCCTTATTTCTCTCTGTCTCTGATTCTGTTCAGTCTATCTGCACATATCCAGAGGGCTTCTTTAGGAATGTGGGTTGCTTTAGACACAGATGTAACTCCCAGTTTTACATGGACTCAACTCCTGTGTGTCTAATAGGCAAAGCAGGGAGGTCTTATGGAGGAGGATTGTTCTAAACTTTTTGCTTCTGGCCATCAGTGTAGCCATGATGCAGGTTAGACAGACCTGTGGTTTGATCTTCCAAGGTTGCTCCTACACCCCTTTGGTTGCTTGGCAATTGCAGTGGCAGGAAATAACCAGGATTAGTAAAATAGATTGTTAGAGTCCAGCTCCAGTATGATTTGCCTTTTGTCCCCAGACACAGAGATATCAAAGGAGATGTACTGGGGAGCTGTGTTTCTCAGCAACATCCCAGCCTTCCCACTTACACTCTGTTTTCCACGGATATATTTATGTGGTATTTTGCAGTAGATGTGAACTCACTCTACCCACATACTGAGCCCACTTTGAGTGAGTCAGCTCCATCAAACAAGCTGAGTAGCTCTGGTGAACATGCTACTAAGCCTGAGAGGTTGAGGGGAAGGTTAGCAGGTCCTGTTCAGCGTTAGCTGAGGGCTTGTGGTAACACAAGGGGTGTGTATCCTCCTGCACATTTGTAGACATCCCTGTGGGGAAGTAAAATTAAGATAAATTCTTTACTGCTTTCATTGCTAAGAATTTCCATGTTCAAGTTCCTTACCCCTTCACTACTGATCTGCTCTGTATCTCATACTTGTTGTAGAAGATTGTGTGTGCTGATAAAACTTGAGAAGAGGAGGCTGAGGGGAGACCTTATTGATCTCTACAAATACCTGAAAGGAGGTTGTGGAGAGGAGGGAGCAGGCCTCACTGTGGGAGGAGGTATATTGCTAAAGGCAGCTCTTAACTTTCCTTTGTCTAACAGATTTCATGTGGTTTCAAGTCAGAGTTCATTCAGCTCCAGAAAAACATGACTTTCAGACCGTGTATCATCATTTTTGTAAACATACCTCAGAAAGCAGTAAGAGTCTAGCTCTGCGCATATTAAGGGAGAAAATTAGTAATATGGTTAGGGTATATGCAGTGACTTCTCCCTTTTTATACTGCTTTATTGTTAGCTAACATATCGTACTGCAATCACCTTTTCAGTTGTGTTTATGTCACTTATTCTGGTCTTTCTAAGTTTCATAAATCAAATGGAAACAACATTTCCTTGGGCTTATGTTTTGTCTCTGTTGTCTTCCACTGGAGACACTTCAGGGTACAGAATGAATCTCATTTCATGTATCAACAAATCTGGAAACCTAGTGTTCACTTAAGAAATTCTACTGATTCCTTTTGATTGTTTTCACTCCAAATATTCAAAAATCTTGAAGCAAATAGTTTTTAACTACTAAAAAAAGTTCCTGTTTCCTGTCAACATTTCAAAACAAGAGAACAACTTGGATTTTCTCATGCCATTTTTTAATTTAAAAAAAAAAGAGGTGACATTTAAGATAAAATGAAAATGTTCTGTTTAAAAAACAGAGTAAAAAAGGAAGCTTTTATTTTGACATCTTCTGAGAGTGAAAATCAAATTTCCTCTTCTTAAAGTATTTTCCAACAAAATGACTTTTCACATAAAGCTAAGCTAGTTTTCTTTTTTTCTTTTTTCAGAGTGGAAGGAGAAGAGACTGGCATGAGAGTGCTGAAAGGGTCCATGAAGTTGGCTTAGGGAATGGTGTGGTGCTGGCATGCACATTAGTATGTACATCAAATATATTTTTGAACAGATTGCTCTGTACATGTACACTTTACTGATAAGTATTGCAATAAGGAATGTCTTATCGTTAGATCTTCAAATAAGGAATTTCCCAAAGCTCCCAGCTCCATATTGCCCCTGAAGCAGAAGGGGTTATTTTAGCATCCTGCTGAAGAGTCTATGGTGACTGATGTGGCTAAACAGCATGGAAACTTTTGCCTCGATTAGGCAGAATTTTTAGCATTTTCATTGGACTCTGAAATTGGAGAATTTCTCCTTCACCTGCCTGGAAGTGTCCATATACATGAGTAGCTGTAAATGAAAGCCTTTCCATTTCCTATGGGACCTTATACTTGATTATACTTGCAGAGCTACAGACTGGGTGAGGTCTGTTTGGAGAGCTGCCAGGAGGAGAGGGACCTGGGGGTGTTGGTCGACAGCCGGCTGAACATGAGCCAGCAGTGTGCCCAGGTGGCCAAGAAGGCCAATGGCATCCTGGCTTGTATCAGAAACGGTGTGACCAGCAGGTCCAGGGAGGTTATTCTCCCTCTGTACTCGGCACTGGTGAGA
>WAAB01009906.1:177138-211451 GCA_013389865.1 Piaya cayana
AAAGGGTCATTAGGCACTGGAATATGCTGCCCAGGGAGGTGGTTGATTCGCCTTCCCTGGAGGTGTTTAAGTTACGGGTGGACGAGGTCCTGAGGGACATGGTTTAGTGTTTTGTGGGAGTGGTTGGCCTCGATGATCCAGTGGGTCTCTTCCAACCCGGTGATTCTGTGATTCTGTGATTCTGTGTGATTACTTTTAGCCTTCTTCATGTGCACACACACAAATATACACACACCTCCATCCTTTAAGTTTTTGTCACTTTGGTACAAGAATTTAGTCCCTTGCGATGGCAAGCTAAGAGTAACTGAACCAAGAAGTTCAGCTTAGGGATGTCCAGCTGTCTCTTGTCATTGTAAATTCTGTAAGGAAGCAATTCCTATCTCCTGTTGCTCACATTGTTTTCATACATAAGAACCATAGTCAGAAGCTAAGAATATACTGGGCACCCTGCACAGACCAGAGCAGTTGTTAGACAATCAGAACTTATCATTTACACATTGTACAAGGGACGACAGATGGATACAAACAGATGGGAGTACGAATAGGTAACCATGCAGTGGGACCACAACTGTCCACCCACAAAGAAAAGGTTTTAGCTTACTAATGTTTGAGCTCTTCTGCAAGTGTCATGTTGAAAGGAGGAATTGTGACTGAATTTGTGGATGTGTAGGGTGAACAAGTCCCAGACAGGAGGTTTATGGAGGGACTTGACTGAATGCCAAACAAATGTAACACAGAGACTCTTATCACAAACTTATTGGAGGGGTCAGTGAGTTCCATAGCAATGAATAAGGGATGATTTCAGGATGGGCAATGCGAAGGCTTGAAAATAGAGACCATTAGTTCATCTAATGTGGCAGAGAGCAAAGAAAAGACAAATAGAGATGATGCAATGATGGTTGCAATAGTATTCTGAGCTGTGTGATTGCTCATGAAAGATGGAGAAAAAAGTCCTGTAGTGTGGCACCACTGGAACTAAAAATCTGAGTGTAGCTCTACAAATAGGTTAATAATAATTTAATAGTTTAGACTTTAAAGATACAAGAGACTGGAAATTTGTAACTTATTGTGTGTTTCTAGAAAATCAGATCCAAATTGCTTGTCCTAATATCAGGACTTTTGAAAGTCAGTCACACTATTGTAAATAAACCCTGTCCATTGCTACAGAACTTAGAAGTGAGATGAGAATTGGGGTGTATTGCATTAGCTGTAATATACATGGCATAATGTATGTACTAGCATAAAGTAGTATGGAGACTTTTAATGGCAATTTATTTTCCCCATTGCCATTTAGTTTTTCTTGCAGTTTGCAAGGGTAACTGTTGGAGTGGGATGTGGAAGTCAAGGAAGGGACAGATATAGAACAAATTTGAAGAAAAATTAAACAAACATTCAAAGGGCAGTAGTGCAGTGAGAGCAGATGAAGATACTCTGTGTCTATAGGGATGGATGGATGGGCTGAAAAGTTGACAAAGAAGAAAGAGTTCCTTTTTCAGAGCAGAGAAAACACCCTAGCGAACTCAAATAAGACTGTGGACCCTTGCTTTCACTGCTTATGCAGCTGCTCCTTCCAGCTTGAGTGGGTTGGCTCCTCCCTCGTTATTCCCTTGTGCTGACTGTAGAGTGTATCTGAATAGCAAAGAGATTTGTAATTAAAAGAAATGCTGCACAGAGCTAAAAAAGCTCTCATTTCTGCTGAGTGTATATTTTGTTCTATGTTTTTTTCTTTTTTTTTTCCCTTTAAATATTCAGTTAAGAATTAATCATTTTCATGTGGTCACCTGCTTTTACCAGATACTGACATCTGATTTTTAGGTATTCTAGCCAGCAAATAAGAAGGCAGGGAGCTTGATTTATGATTGCTAAGAAAGCTGTTGCCTGGGTACCTTCATTCTTCCGCACTGCTGAAAGAGAATAACTTAAAAAAGGGGGAATGTCTGTCAGTAAATGCTTTGCTTTTCACCTGAGAGATCTTCTTAACTACACCTCTGCTCTACCCAACTTCATTTTGTACATCAGGCCTGGGTAGGAAAGGGTAGGGGGCAGCAGATGGGAGGCTGACTGTTGCTCAATTTGGAAAGCAGCTCCTAATGTTTGGCTCACACCTGTCAGCAGACTCTGTATACATTTGTTTATCCTCCCCTGTACCATATGTTTCTATGTAAAAATCAGTTCCAATGATCTATTGCCTGATTTCTATCACTCCTATTATGGTTGTAACTGAGCATTTCACAGTCGTTAATGCATTTGCCCTGACAGCGTCCCTGTTGCGTAGGCATCTAACATCACCCACTTTACAGATGGGTTAGCTGAAGCTCAGATCAACAGCTCCTTCAAAAGCCTTGTTGAAATAACTGGGAAGGAAACACATCTCCAGGAGATGAGAGTTTGTTAGAACAAACTACACACTCAGTTTCAACAAAGAAATTTGCAGTGGAGTGAGGAATCCCTCTTCTGGGTCTTATATAGATGCTCACAGTGCTGGACCATGACACAGACACATTCCCTGTCTTTGCAACACCCAGATGACTTGTGGTTGCTGGTGTTCAGTGTTTTTACTACCTTTGCCAGTAAACCACCCTCATCTCACAACTCTCCATGTCCTCACCAAGGCCTGGAAGAGATGCTGTCCTTGGCAGAAGATTTAGTTTAAAAGTTAGTTAAAAATCCATTGGCCAGATGTAGTGATAGTGATTGGCTCAAAAGTGCTCTGCCCAAATGAGAAAAGTTGATAAGGACAAAAAAAAAGCGCTTCTGCTACTGTGGAGAACATTTCTCCCATTTTCTTTGTATTCTTTGTATTCTTGCTTGCACAGAAAAAGAACATCTTCACAACCCTTCAGATTTAAAGTCTATGTAGGGGAGGAACAGGTTTTTTAAAATGTACTGTACCTACCTATCAGTCATCTACTTATTAATTATAACTACAAGCATGATTAATCTGTCATGGATAAGGCTGCTAAGTAACTCTAATCACGCTAATGCATTTCTGTCACTTATACAAAAGGAAGAATTGTTATTAGTTTTGGCATCCATGTGTACTAAAGACCAAATACACAGCAACTGCAGAGCACTGGTAATGTTCTTTGTGCCACAGGCAGGATAAGGCTGCATCATGGTTATCTGTGTTGCCCCCACAGATCCTATGCAGTTTCCTAAACACTAGAAGGATTTAATGATATTATCCTTTGAAGATAATTTTGCCTTCTAAAATGGGTGACAACTACATGAAAAATATTTCCATGGGATCATGATGACTATGACTGAAACTCCTTTGTGGGAGTGGTCAGCTTGAAGCCCAAGGTGCTACTTAAGCCCTTCATTGAGTGGGAGCTAAGAGATATGTAGGTGTGAATGTCAGACGAAAACAATTCTTTTGAAAATGCAGAACATAATACTTTCCCTTCTCTGTTCTTTTTCTCTGATTGTTCAATTGATCCATTTTTTAATAGTCTAGATATTGGAAGATTAATTTCCAGGTGCTAGTCTCAAAATTTATAACCACACACAAAACCCTTGTGCATCCATCCCATCAAGCAGGCAATAAGTAGAGATGCTAAACACAGCTAAGCTACACAGTTTAACTTTTCAAATGTTCTGAAGAAAAGCTTTGCATGGAGAAGAATTTCAAAACTGACGCCTCCAGAAGGCTAATAATAACCTATGGTATTAGAAGCAGTAGATAGGTGGGTCAGCCTTTGAAGGAACCATTCCACTGATGCCTGAGTGACCTGCTAAGTCTTGATATCCTGTTTCAGGATGGATGAGGTATAAACAATACAACTGATAGGCTCATTTAATATCTAAAATAAGGAGAAAAAGCCCAACTTCAAATTTGTCTTTTACGTTGACTAGCTATTCATTTAATTATAATAAAGTTTTATATAAGAGTTTTGGTGTGAACTGCCTGAAAGTAAAGAACTTCACTGCAAGATGAAGTATGCAAGATGTAATCTTCATCTCTTCTGTGCTGCATGCCTCAGTGACGCAAATAAAGAAACCATTTTGGTTTTCATATAAACAAGCGCCTTGCCATGTGCAGGCAGAGTCTCAGTCAGTAGGTTTCTGCGCATATAAATCTATTAAGATGTATTGAAATTTTGTAGAGGGTAATAGTTCTTTTGTTCAAAGCATTGTGGTAGCCAAGTCACAGTCAGTGCATGATGGGAAAGTACAGGAAGCTTGGTAAGAAAATTTAAACTGCTCCAGAAGAAGTGTTGTTTGTGTGGCTTTTACTGTCCTTTGCTTAGCTAACTCTTTTACAGCTCTTTACTGATCACAGTTTGGTGTAACGCAGCCCACAGTAAATGGTTTGCAGCCATTCATGTATATTATAGCTACACAAAAATTTCTAAGGTCACCATTAAATCTGGGAATGCTGTTCTTAACACGGCAATTTCAGTCTTGTCTTGCAAAACTGTGCTCCCTACCCTTCCTTATCAATAGGCATGATATCCTTCTGTTTGTTTTCCTTTCATTCTGCACAGCTGTACTCTTCTCTTTCATCAAAAGAAAGTCACAGTATTGTTTGTCACATTGAAATACAGATTTTTTTTCTGCTTTATTTATAAATAGCACACTTGGATTTTCCTTATGGAACAGAAATTTAAACAGTACTGACATTTAGAATGTAAACGAATTGCTCCAACTGATTACAGTCTTGTTAAAATGAGTCATACACTTTTGGTCCAAACTTCCTGATGTACACATCCATATATATTAATCATATGACATCATCAAAGAACTATTTTAACCTTGGTAATAAAAGCTGAATGCATTTGTCAACTTTTCAAGTTATATTTATTCCACTGTACATACAGACAGTTGGGAAAGACATTTGCTGTCAAATAATAGCAGAGCTTAATTCCACATTTCTGAAAATGCTGTGCATGTAAAGGCATGTAAAATATTTGCAGTTTTGAAGTGTAAGTGAAGAACACACTGTAAAAACACAAAATAAATTAGATTTACTAAGGAGAATTAAACTCACCTGTCAACAAATGCATGGTGTAGTACAAAGACAGGATCGTTTGCTGAGCCTTGTACTTGGGACATGGAGCCATTCATGTAGATGTGAAGTGCATTATGCAAACCACTTTGAGATATGTTTGATATTGCAGTCCTTGGATCAGCAAAACCTGTATATTCAAGAGGAAATCATTTGCTGATACGACAACACATATAAGTCTATTTCCAGTAAGACTGAAGATCAAAGTACCTATTTTTGCTTCATTTCTGTTCAGCTTTCTAGACAAGGGCTAAGGAAAACCCGTAGAGGAGTGCTAATATATTTCAAAGGCATAGCAAAGATGAAATTAGAATAAGCTAAATTAAAACTCCTGCCAAGTAGCTAATGCAGCATGTCAGCAAATGTACTGCTTAATTGCTTTGCATTTTAAAATTTCTTTGTCCATTGTGTCTGGCTATTAAAAAGCAACATAATCCCTGCAGACGTTTATGAGTGTACATTTATTCATGTTGAGAAAATGTATTTGCTTTATAGAATCATAGAATAGTTAGAGCTAGAAGGGACCTTAAAGACCATCTAGTTCCAACCTCCTTGCCATCGGCAGGGACATCCCACTAGATCAGGCTGCCAAGGCCCCATCCAGCCTGGCCTTGAACACCTCCAGGGATGGGGCATCCATAACATCACTTGGCAACCTGTGCCAGTGCCTCACCACTCTCATGGTGAAGAAATTCTTCCTTACATATAGTCTAAATCTGCCTCTCTCCAGTTTATAGCTATTACCCCTCATCCAATCACAACAAACCTTTGTGAATAGTCCCTCCCCTTCCTCCCCTTCAGGTACTGGAAGGTTGTTCTACTATCTCCTCGGAGACTTCTCTTCTCCAGGCTGAACAAGCTCAACTCTCTCAGCCTGGCCTCATATGGGAGGTTCTCCAGCCCTCTGATCATCTTTGTAGCCCTCCTCTGGACCTCTTCCAACAGTTCCATATCCTTATGTTGGGGATTCATGAATTGGACACAGTACTCCAGATGAGATCTCACAAGAGAGGAATAGAGCGGCAGAATCACCTCCCTTAACCTGCTGGCCATGCTTCTTTTGGTGCATCCCAGGACATGGTTGGCCTTCTGGGCTGTGAATCACAGAATCACAGAATCACCGGGTTGGAAGAGACCCACNCCTGTTCAGTTCCCTCTGGGTGACATCCTTTCCTTCCACTGTGGTAACTGCACCATTCAACTTGGTATCACCTGCAGACTTGCTGAGGGTGCACTCAGTCTTGCTGTCGATATAATTAACAAAGATATTAAACAGCACTTGTCCTAGTACAGACCCCTGCATGGGGTCAAAAATTTCATTTTTGATCTTGATACTTAAACATTCATAAGATAAAATAGGCTGTATGATGTATTTCATCGTATAATAGTCATTCAACATAGTTTATGTCTATAGAACACAATTTTTTTGTTGATAGGAGTCAATGCAGCCTCTAATCTTTACAAAAGGATTTGGCAAATAATAATATTCTACAGTCAGACTTGCAGGGTGAAAGTCTCTGGAGTGTTGTTGTTTTGGAGAGTTCCTAAAAAATGGTATTTGAGAAGAGGTCACACATGCCAACTCCTAGATGAGAACCAGTGGTAGTACCTAAAAGAGGAGGGAAAGTGACTGTCTTGGATGGAGGAGATTGCATAAAGAAGCAGGACTGTCCCTGGTGACAGTGAGCTGTTAAATCCTCAAGTCAGTATAAGAATATCCTCTTAAACCCTCACTTAATTATGGTGAATTAGAAATAACCACTAGGGCATACATCACAATTAATGCAAGTTTTACCTGTGATTTCAATAAAAGAACAATCACATTTTTAAGAGATCTGCCCGATCTGTCTTTGCCTGTAAATCAGCAACAGTGATTTAGTGGATTTCAAGTAGATTTCCTGGAGCCATACCAAACTAAATCAGATGGGGATTTAGCCTGAAGTTTATTGTAGGAAGAACTACTGATTCTGCTCAAAATCAAGACTGCCTGACTGATTTTAGGATGATATATATGTGGTTCTCATTGAACATGCGGTTGTTTGGGACAAGACAAGAGGGAATGGCCTCAAGCTCCACCAGGGGAAGTTCAGGCTTGACATGAGGAAAAAAAATCTTCACTGAAAGGGTCATTAAGCAATGGAAAGGTCTTCCCAGGGAGGTGGTTGGCTCGCCTTCCCTGGAGGTGTTTAAGGCACGTGTGGATGAGGTACCAAGGGGCATGGTTTAGAGACTGGTGGGAATTGTTGGACTCAATGATCTGGTGGTTCTCTTCCAACCTGGTGATTCTATGATTCTATGTCCTTATTTTAATAGAGTATCTAATTATACTGACTGTGGATTTGACAATCTAATAGCTGAGAACGCAGGAGTCCATGTACAATCAGTGAAGTGCAAAGCTTTATATATTGAAAGCAAGTAGTGTTAGCCAGCAGGGGAAGGGAGGTGATTGTCCCCCTGTACTCAGCATTGGTATGTCCCCACCTTGCATACTGTGTTCAGTTTTGTGCCCTTCACTACAAGAGCAACACTCTGGTGCTCAAGTGTCTCCAGAGGTGGGTGACAAAGCTGGTGAAGGATCTGGAGCACAAGTCTTACAAGGAGTGGTTGAAGGAACTGGGACCATTTAATCTGGAGAAAAGGAGGCTGAGGGGAAACCTTATCAACCTTTACAACTACCTGAAAGGAGGTTGTGGTGAGCTGGGTGTTGTTCTCTTTTCCCAAATAACAAGTGATAGGATGATAGGAAATGGCCTCAAATTGTTCCAGAAGAGGTTTAACTTACATATTAGGAAAAAATTCATCACCAGAAGGGTTGTCAAGCATTGGAACAGTCTGCCCAGGGAAGTGGCTGAGTCACCATCTCTGGAGGTATTTAAGAAAGGTGTAGATGGGGAGCTTAGGGACATTGTTCAGTGGTGGACTTGACAGTGTTAGGCTTATGTTTTGTCTCAGTGATCCTAAAGGTCTTTTCCAACCTAAGTGATTCTATGATTATATGCTTTAGTCCAACTGCCTAATAGAGTTAGGCCTGGTCACCCTGAGGATGATTTTTTTTTCTTTAATAAGTATTTCACATTTTAGAGACCTTCAAGTCAGTTAGATACATGTGCTTCAAAGAAGGTATAGATACAAGAATCTTAGGACCACATCTTTGCTTGTCTTTGAAGTTAGAGACGCCCTTCTGGTTTACCTTTGTGGAGTTTTTGTACCATTGGCAATCTCATAGGAATTTTTTCCAGGGTTAAATCTTACGTGTTTTCTGAAGAAATTTTATTATTACGTACTCTAGAGTGAGGAAGCTTGAATGTCTGCAGAATTTGGTCTAGTGGGCTGCAGTGAATGAAAGGTTTTAATTATTTAATTTAGACCATGTCACCATCTAGGTTTTTTTCTTAAAATCATTCCCATGGAGCTTTACAGTGTTCTGGGCTGAACAGTATTTCTAGTTCTCTAGTAATGATCATCTGCAATTTGACAGCACTTTCTCAATGTGCAACAAAAATTTATCCAGAGGGTGAGATTTAAGCTGGGTAAGGAATTTGGCTGTTGGCTAAAACTTTTTTAATGAGAAGGTTTGTAACAAACTACATTTTGAGAAATCATTTTTTATTAGCTACATGGATCACAGTGAAAATACTGAGAAATTTTTTCCAGATGAAAATTTCTTATTTCAGAAAGAAGGGAGAAGGTCCTACTAAAATGAAATCACATTTTGAAATGTTTGATATATTGTTCCATTATTTCCTGACAGAAGAGTAGTAACAATACATAATTGTGACAGACAATGAAATGTTATTACATGACTTGACTTGACACCATGTGTCATGAGTTAATCTGTTAATAATGAAAGTGATAGAGTTCTAGACTTAAAAAAAATAAAGTTCTTTTGTCGCATTGTGCAAAACTTAGAAGACACTAAGTTTGATTTCAAATTTCCGTGAATAAAATAATTTCAAATGTGGGATTTTCTCATGAAGAAAAAATAATTAGGTTTTTCAGTCATCTCTTGTTCTGAGGAAGTAGCAAGGTGTCACACCAAAGTTGAACTGAACAAAAAAGAAACTCTATTATTTCATTTGCAGTCAGCTAATCTATTTCTGTTCTCACCTAATGCTTATAAACTAGATTGATTTTCCGTTCTCTTTTTGTATCTATGAAGTGTCCAATGAAGACAAGGGTGTCCTCTATTTAGGGTCACTATTCAACAAATACTGTTTAAAATAATTATTTCCACTTTAAGGGTCAATGTACAAATATTTTTTAACCTGTTGATTTTCAGTCAGAGCAGAAACTGTTCTGCCCCTGACTGAGAGGGAAACCCATGTGTTCAGTCTCAGTGGGCTGTTTTTTCATTGAAAAAAATTGAACTTTGCTATTTATGGCAGTTGTGGTTGCTCTTCAGTTCCATCTCTATAGCAGCATTTTATATTAGTCAAACAGATTTAGCCTGTGTTATTGGTATCTGTTCATGCTGATACCAGACTCTTCAAGGGGTAAAAATGTGCCATCCTTGTTCCAGTGTACTTAAGCATCGAAGAGCACAAAATTTTGCACAGAAGTTCTTGTACTTGATCAATTCTACTAGGTAAAGACAGATGTTTTCCAGTATAGAACTAAAACTGAGGAGTAAATCTCGTATTGGTATAAATCAGGAGCTACTCGATCACAGTCACTGACCTTGGTCTTGTCATCTTTTGCAAATCTAGAGTAACTCCAGTAAAAGTAAGTGTTGAAATAATTCAGATTAGTTAAATATGTATCCTCAGAAGAAAACAAATTTTAAAACTTTCCTGGAATAATGTTGTCTAATGATATAAGCTCCGTCTCTATGGTAATATAGATAAATGCCTACTGAGCCACATCTGGCTTATGTTCAGACAGAGTCATGATCAAAAATAGCTCCTTATCATGGAAGGATGTGGACACACTTTCACTCCCATTATCTCTGGCTTTAATGAAATGGTCTTATAGAAAGAAAAAATAACATCACTCTTTTGACTTTTACTGTCTTTCATATCTGCTTTTGAGCACTGGAGATCTCGTTTAGGTAGGTTATCTAAGTTAGACAGCATAGATGTAATTGCACTGAAACTGAACAACAAGCAAGCACAGTTACTTTATTATCAGGACTTCCCCTAGAATAGAGAGGATCTAATGTCAGGTTGTTTTGGTTTTGTATTTATTTTTAGTTTCATGTCTACTGAGCATTTAACGAGGGGACATTCATTATCTTAGCCTTACCCTACTGAGATTTTCCTCACTGTGTACAGTTTCTAAAGCTCATTCCACATGAATCTTAGGACATGTAAAGGTCCACCTTCACTTCCAGGAGAAAAAGACCTGCTCAGTCTCTTATCTTCCCTTTTCAAATCCCATAGAATGAATCCTATGGATGCTCTGACAGGGCTGTGGTGCATGTCAAGGAGGGCATATCTGGATGGACTTATGTAACAGGCACGCTCTGCCCTTGCTTTGAACTAGCTCTGTGCATCTAGAAGTCATGCAGCAGTATGACCAAGATAATATATGCTGCTTCTGTAGCTATCTATCTAAGCTGTATGTCTTAGAATAACTATCTAAATCATATGTACTATTAGAGCCTATTTGTGGCAACTGTGCTATGCTTGAATGGCATTTGAAAGGTTCCAAATAATCACAGTGGTGAACCGGAGCTTGATAACCTGCACTGGGAGAAAGACGAATGCTCTTCAGCTTCTGAAGAGTTGTTACACAGAACAAAAGAACTCAATTGGACGAAAAATTTGTCTAGAAGAGATATCTTTGAATGTAATGTCTTTAGCATTATTCAAATCAAAACATGACCCTCTTCAAGTGTCATTGACCTATGGCGCTATGGTATGACCCAGAAGGTCAAGGGAGGTGATTTTGCCCCTTTATTCTACTCTGGTGACACCTTACCTGGAATACAGCATCCAGCTCTGGAGCCGTGAGCACAGAGGGACATGGACCTGTTGGAGACGGTCCAGAGGAGCACCACAAAAATTATCAAAGGCCTAAAAAACTTCCCCTATGAAGAAAGGCTGGGAGAGTTGAGATTGTTCAGCTTGGAGAAGAGAAGACTCCAAGGAGACCTTATTGTGGCCTTGCAATACTTAAAACGGGCTTATAAAAAAGATGGGGAAAAACTTTTTTTAGGGGTCTGTAACAATAGGACAAAGGGTAATGGTTTGAAAAGACTAGTTTACACTAGATACTAGGAAGAATTTTATTTTATTGTTTGCCCAGAGAGGTGGTAGATGCCCCATCCCTGGCAACACTCAGGGTCAGGTTGGATGGGGCTCTGAGCAACCTGATCTAGTTGAAGATCAGGTCCCTGCTCACCACATGGAGGTTGGACTAGATGACCTTTGTGGTCCCTTCCAACCTAAACTATTCTATGATCCTATGTCATTGAAGAAGTAAGATTTCACAAACATTCAAAGATTGTTTACTGAAGTCAGTGAGTATAAGGGCAAAGTCAGGCTTCTTGAGGCTCAGCAATCACCCACTGAGGAATGCAATGTGTTAAAAAGTGACTAATTTGCTAAATATGAGAAGAGGGAAATATTCACCATAGGTTAGTATATCTGTGTCTGTATATCCATATATCTTTATGTTTGTCTGTGTGTTTGACTTGATTTAGAAAACCTGCAGTAAACTTTGCGTGAACCTTGCCATTCTTGAATCTTTAATTAAGCCACTGTTTCAATTGTGGTAAATTCCACTGAATCTCCTTTTCAAATTGACAGTTTTACAACATTATATTAAACCTACTTTTTCTGATACCTTTGACAGTGGTTAAGCTGTCAAACCCTCCTGTTTGTGATACCTGGCCTCTGGAAGACAGTGTGTTTCAGGGCAAACATGTAAGCCACTCAGACATGGTTATGATCATATGTACGGAGATTATTATATGATCTCCTTTTATGTAGTGTTACATCTCTTTGCTGTGCCTAATGCTGGCTGTAGTGGAAGACAATATTTCCTAATAGATGGAATTAGGGTCTGATCTAGTTTACAGTTTCTGTTTTCTTATGAAATGCCTTTAAAGTGGTTATTTCTATCTGTTGCTATTCCAGGAGAAAGCATACCATTTTTCTTTTTTTTTCTTTCTTATTTTGTGTGATACTTTATGGAATTATGGAATCAGCTCAAACAGTACAGAGTTTAAAGTCTATAACCCCAGAGAGAATAAATTTACAGATGGAAATATCATAATAGAATAAATTGTGTTACCTTCCAAAGTATTTCGGAAACTGTAATTTGCCATTTTATCCATGGGTCCAGATTCATAGTGAGTCAGTGATAGGCAAAATTCAACTTCAGCTGAGGATGGGAGCCTTGGGGTTCTTGATTTATCATTGTTCCCAGGATTTCGCAGTATAGGCCCCTCTCCTGTGGCATTACATAAAGCCTGTTGACTGTTGTACTCTTCAGACCGAGTACAAATTACCTGTATGAAAAACTTTCTATTAGTAAAGTTGCAATTGTAAAAAAAGAAAACTAAACAAAAGAGGTACTTCAATTATTTTTTTATAAAAACAAAGCAAATACTCAAGATAATACATTTATTGCAAGAACATATTTAAATTTTTAAATTTACTAAGTAGGGTTTTAATATAAACTGGGTTATTTCATAGAAGACATCTCTCTTCTGTAGTGCATGTTTTGAAATAGCTCACTGGTCTGTATCTGAAACCATGAGGACTAAAATATGAGTTCTCATTTATGCTTTGAAAACTCAGAGTCTAAATTCAATGTTACCTACCAGTGCAGCAGTATGGAAAAAGAATAGGTGTCATTATTACATGAGACACTGTAGGGCAGAAAACACATAACAATGAAACCTCCAGGCTTTGTTCATCCTAGAGGTGCACTTCTATTTCATGGACTGAAACAATGAGCGAGAAGGTGAGTGAAAGAATCATATCTGCTGTGAATTGGATGAGAGAATATGAGCTACTCTGTTCATGAAGGGAAGGCACAGGAGATTCAATTCACTGGTTCCAGCTGTGTACAAACTGCCAGATTGAAGCAACACTTTAGGACAGCCTCTGCAGAGTCAATATTGACTGCAGTCAATAGGCAGAGGGGCATCTCCTGAGTGTGATTCACCCCTACTAAGCCAGATGTCTGGTAGGAGAGGAGTACTTACCTCTAGGGGTGTCTAACTCTCCCCATTGACTAAGGTAATGAAATAAAATGTGTGAAAAAATCAATGCAGAAACTGTCTCTGGACTGCAGTTAGCAAGGGAAGCAAAATTAAGAGTGTTCAACTAAACGCACAGCTTCTGCATTAGGATGGAATGAATCACACCCTGGAGGCATGGATGTGCCTCTGAAGTTACTAAACACAGAGCCAAATACAAGTTGCTTTGCTGCCTAGCTGGCTTTGAATGAGTGGAAAGAGGTAAGTTGAATCCTTTTCTAAGCATTTTGACCATAAATTCACAGAAAATGTATGATGGGGCTGGTAACATAGCAAAGATTTCTTAAAATTTGGAGCTCTTAAATGTTTCCTATGAATATCAATCTTATGAATTAATTATTCTCCTTTGGTTTTTTAGGATGTGAGAAAGCTTATCAGTGAAAATTATCTGTACAGACTTTTCTATTAGGTGAAATCTACCCTAGTCACAGAATCATACAATCACAGAAACATGAAATCATAGAATCACAGAATCATAGAACAGTTGGGGTTGGATGGGACCTTAAAGATCATCCAGTTCCAATGCCCCTGCCATGGGCAGGGAAATCCCACTAGATCAGGCTGCCCAAGGCCCAATCCAACCTGGTCTTGAACACCTCCAGGGATGGGACATTCACAACTTCCCTGGGCAACCTGCTCCAGTGCCTCACCAACCTCATTGTGAAGAAATTCCTCCTTATGTCTAGTCTAAAAAAGTCTGTTAAAGCAGCTAAGATGTCCTTGGTGGTTGTAGGCAGTTATTCAGCAGAGAGTTTCATGTGCACATTTTCTGTGCAAGCTCACCAAGTGGGTCATGATTGTGCATTTAAGAAGGACTGAGGTCAAGACTGTGCCTCTAAGAAGTCTCTTTTAAGAATCCCCACTAAGAAGGAAAAGGTAGTGACAGGGAGAGACAGACTTACAGTTATAAAAACAAAATGTAGGGATGTACTCTAGTAACGTCTTTGTTTAGAAAGAATGCACAGATCTATGTCCCTAGAAGTGCACGAATGGAGAAGGCAACTGTGTCTTGACTGGTGAAGCTTAAGCCAAGTGGAGCACATAGGTCAGAAACTACATGCATGTAGAATTTCTGCTTAGCTCTGATTTTTATACACTTTCCCGAGGTCTGTATCTTCTGCTGGCTTCTCTGCCCTGCCATCTCTCATCTTTTCTTCCTCACCCGGGGACCTGGGGGATATACCTCTGTTTTGTCCTAAAGAGGAATTGTATGCTGCCTTCTAGCCTGGTTCTTCAGGTATTCAGACAGGAAATCTTCTTCAAACATGAGCTCACATATATCTAAACAAAGGAACATTTCCCCTTCATCCTGTTTACCTGTTTCAGTGGGATTTAATGCAACTGCTAGGGTTATGGGGCTTATGAATGGTTAGAATACTTTTTTTCCCATTTATCTGTCAGTGTAGTCCTTATTAACAGTCTGAATAACACAATTCATCTTAAACAGAAGCCAGATGCTATAAGACATCTGGTAACTCATGATGAAGAAATGCCAACGTAAGGGGCTGGAATGAAAATGCTCATCTGTGACCTTTTGCTATGTGTTCTGAACTAAAATTTAAAGTCTGGTCATAAAATTAGCTAAGATGCTTTTCCAGACAGGTATAACTTAGGTAATAAAAATTCTGAGTCTATCCTGAAACTATAATTTGCTGTTTCAGCAATTATCATGTGTAAGTGGCATCAGAACAAAGGTCAGTTAGATGTTTCTTTCTGGATATAAAAGCAAACAGAAAATGGGTCACATTACTGCCTTCTTTTCATTCAGCAGACATGCTTTTCTAAAACATAATTTTTTTGTTCCCTTTTGGAAGTACCCTGAGCAGATCTCTTGATTCACCTTGGTCAAAGCTTCATATTTAAACTGCACCCAATGCCTGTTCTCTGGCATGCATAAATTCACCAGGTCAAGGGAAATTGTTAGGAAGATACTCTGAGGAATATTTTATGTAAGTAGTTAGCAGAGCAAATGCCAGTAGATGGCAGTCCAGAATATGCAGTATCACTCCTGTGTTTCCTAGCACTGAGCAGAAAATTCCCTCTTTGCACTGCAGTTGAAATCTTTAGCACAGATCTTTGTATAATTTCTTAGAAAACAGACTGTAAATGTGTGGAAGTGTTGCTGCTGTCTTGCACCTTTTCACAAATGGGAAACCCTTTCATCTTTTAGTGTGCAACTGCTTGAACAGACTAGCCCCTGTGCCTAAATAAATTGAACTAGATTACAGGAATATTCAACAGTGTTCTGTCCATTGTCTGCTATTTTTAAATTCAAAGCTTTAGGGGTTTCAGTGACAATTTTTTTTGTGGTTGCTTTGGACTTAATAGATTAGCGCTCACTGGGACATACAACACAGGTAATATGTTACTGAGCACTGGAAAAAGGTGATTTCTCTCTAGTATTGAAATAGCTGCTTGCTTGCAAAGCAAGATGAAGATCCTTAGTTTGCTGGAGAAGTATGGCAAATAAAAGGGTTAAATGACACTTTGGCTTCCATTACAGCTGGTCTCTAACTCTTCTTTGCTTCTAAGCCCCCCAAACAGGAGTCTGCCCCATCCAGAAACTGTATCACCATGTTTTCATGGTGTTATGATTCAGGATAACATAGCTTAAAACGACTGCTTCCGACCACAACCAGAGCAACTTTATGACACCCTTATCTGTGATGTCCATCTCAGCTCCCCTAAGCGTGTGATGTGGGCACTTCATGACCCTCTTTGACACCTCCCCATATTTCCATTTGTCTTACATGAAGTCTAGACTACTTAACTGGAACCTTGGATCATCATTATGTGGTAAAAAGAGATTTTACAATGATTCATTACCTTTCTCTGTCTTTCTCTGCTTATATCCTTGCTTGGGAGTGGCATTAAAATGCAGCCCTCACTTTGGATTTAAAACATTTGGCACTTGTAAAGAGATTTAATGTTCACTTTTTTTTGGCTGCGTTAGGGCCTGGCATAATCTAATTCAATGGCACCCAGAAATCATTTACTCACCAAACTAGGAAAATGGAAGGAAGCCCCCATATAAACTGAAACAGGACAAACTGTACTTTCAGAGCTTGCTTTTATAAGAAAAACTTTGAAAGTTACTGTGTCTATAGCAGATCAAATTTCTCTGAAGAGACTGTGTATATTTATATCTGATTCTTCATGTAGTACTGAATATCATCAGGAATGGAAAAGTAAAACAGGCAGAGGACTGAAAGAAAAGAAGAAAATTCAGAAAGCACATCTTCAAAGAAATTCTAAAAAACTTATTTGTGCAAGGTTAAGGTCATTAATTAGCTTCCTGACCTGTATGGTGTACACATTAACTAGAGGAGCTGTGAAAAGCAAGCTAAAGGGAGATGAGACAAACATGAAGTGACAGCACTGAAACAAACCCAAGGCCTTCAAGGTATTTTCTCAGCATTCAGTAAAAGCTTGTCTGACTTCCATCTCTTTGCTAAGAGGCAGTCCAGAACTGGAGAGTAACTTACACCTTATTCAGTACCTCAAAATGATGCTGGAGTAAAGTAGGAAACTACGTAATCAATTACTGCTTAAATATTCATAAACAGTGTCTGATTTGGCAGGCAGACGGTGATTGCCTGTTCTGTGACTGTCACTAAGTTGTACCCTTAGTGTGGCTGTCTCCATGTCTACAGCGAATTCATCCACACCTGTCTCTACAGATAGGTTTCTTTTTCTGATGATTTATTAACAAAAACTAATTTTCATGCATTTTTACCTATGAATTTATACACCTCTGAAGATGTTTGTCTTTTACAGCACATGACTCCGGAGCAAGCACAGCTGCATACTAGAGAACAGCCAAGCAACTACAGGCCAAACTCTGCTGTCACCCACTCGTGGTTCCATGGAAGAAGAGGTATTACTTTGAGGTTACAGTGACATAAAGAAGTCAAGGATGCATGAGTAGCTGCTTCTGCTTGCATAGGTCCTGATTCCTTTAGGCTGTGGTACTGAGATGTGGCATGTGGAGACCTATCTCTTTGTAATAAGAAATGTTTCAAGTTTATAATCTATGTCAGCGTATCATTAGGAGACCATTCTTGATAATTTCTGATTTTACAGTTGCTCTATTTGGACAGTGGTATTTTAATTTACACTTTAAAAAGTGCCGCTGGCACTAAAACTTATTAAGTTGTAATAAAAATAAAGTCATTGAGTCCATGAGATACTCAGGTGTCCAAAACCAGACATAAGACTGGCTGATTTAAGAATCAAGGAGTGTTGGCTTTTGGTGTTTGCCTTTTTAAGAACTTCTTGTAGTTTTTAAAGACGGACATAAAATAGTGTTTCAAATTATTCTTTCAGACTCTACAGCCTAGCAATACAACTCCCTGATAAACTGTGCTTAGAATTAAATAACTGTCTGAATAGCTGAATTTTGTATTTCTTCTGAAGTCACATTTTCAGGTAATGGACTAAAGTACTGCTATTATTAGTTCAGAAGCATTATATCCATTTTCTATTTGTATAACTTGTTTCCCTTTTGTAGTAGCTTTGCATTTGTGTAAGTGGTTCAGCAGAGTGATACAGAATGAAGTGCTAAGGGAAATTCTCGGTCTTGCAACAGAGAATTGGTTGCAGGTTTGCACCATCACATCTGAGAACAGACAGCTTTCCGTGTTATGCAATTAATTCTCTCAAATCACTTTCCTTATAGGAGAGACAAACAACGGGTGGATCAAGTTGTTTGTGTAACCTGCTTGTCACACTAGCAAACTTAAACCAGTCGTTATATTGTTTTTGCTTGATTTTCTTCACTGTCTGTCTAGAAAACTGTGGGGATCCCCAAACTAATGGTAACCACCACCAGAAAGACTCTGCTTTTATTTGCAGAAAGATTTTTATGCATTTGTAACTCCACTGATGTCAGTTATTTCTCTGCATCACTTACAGTGCAGAGGAGAGCAGAACTTCACCTGCTATTATTTAAATGAGGTGTAATAATTATTTCTTTAGCAAATCCCTTTCCTTGAATAATTATCGACATGGGCACTAAAAGAGAAAGCTCTCAAAATGTCATGGAAGACCTCCATTACCCACACAACTTTCCATTTAAGTTGCTACAGAATTGCAAAATTTAGTAAAGCATTACTATGTGTCATGCAGTACTAATTCTGAATGCAACACTTGAATCATCACAAACAAGTAAGTAAAAACATGAGAAAATCCTCTCCACCTACCCTAAAATGAGCCAAATAAACAAATAAAACCACTAAATATTCCTGATAGACTTGCTGGTAAAAACAGAGGCAGGAATCAAATTTCACTTAGATGATAAACATGCAAAAAATGTGGACAGATAATTCACTCAGCTAAGTGGTAACAGCAGCATGTTGAAGAAAAAGTAAGGCGAAAGCAAGAATTTCAGCATGTATTCATGGGTATCCATGTTGCCATGGCAACTGCTCAATGGAATAAAGTATTTTCTCCTTTCTTTAAGGATTATAAAAAAAAGAGGATGTTTTTCTGCAAATATGCACTTTACCTTTTTTAAAATAAACCTATAAGTATTTCCTAACATAGCAGGCATTGTTTTATTACACTTTAGAAGGAGAATTAAAATGCTAAAAAGGACATCCTATTACAGATATGTTATTCAAAAAGGTTTCTTTTGCCCTCTTTTTTTTTGTTGAATGCTTATTAAAATCCTAAATTCCTTCACATTTCTGGATTGTCCTCTTTTTTTTTTTTCTCTCTCTTGATGTTTAGCTACAGAGTTTGGGTAATCAGTGTTTCCTGCAGCAGATCTGTGGCCATTTTCCAGTTCAAGCTAAGGTTATTTTTGTTCCTTTTTGATTTTCAGTGGTGAGATTTTGATCTCTTGCTTCATGCTACTTAAAGGAACTGCATTGACTGTTATTTCTTTATAACAATTGTTTAAATTTAGATTCAAGTGTTAGAAAGAAATATATTTGTGTTGTATCTTCACACTAAACTCATGGATTGAAAATACAGATCTCTTCAATCTCTGTCCTTCTTTCTCCAGATAAGACAGTAGAGATGCACATAGAAGATAATAAGGGGGAATAACACCCTTTGTGGAGGTACAGTCATTGTAGTCCTATTTTGGATTTTTTAATACAAGTGTAACATTTGCAGAATCGGCTGAAAATATAAGTGATCAGTACCCATTTTAAGAAACAAGTACGAAAACTTCAGCAAAGGACTTCTATACTGTTACACACATAGTTTGACACTGTATATGTTTTAGACTTAGCACAATTTTTATTGTTACACCTACTAAATTTATACAAAAGTATCTGTTAGAGCAACTTCTTTAATTAAAATGAAGTCTTGACTTTAAGAATATATATGTGGGAACTGACTTTGAATGAGAAGTTATAAACCTGTTTTTAAAATATATACATTACTACCTGTAATATATACATTACTACCTGTAAATTTTCTGGGTACTTATTACCAGGATGGAAAAATTCCAAGAATCTGGATATGATTAATAGTACCTTTGAAAAAAGGAGAAAATGTTAGTAGCAACTTGCTGATTCTTTTATACTACCTGCCTCCTGCTACCTTGATTATATTACCCTATATACTATACAACTTGACATATGTAATCAGTGTGATTCTAGTATCATTTAATCCACTTTAACAGTTGTGCCATTTCCACATAATTCTTTATTTAACTCAGTGCAGAATAGCATTAGATTCTCTTCATTCTCATCATGAAATCTAATTAATTTTGTAGAGTTCATGTGGATTCACACTGTTAGAAATGAGCAGAACCTTGGACAATTAGATGAAAACACATGTTTGTAGCTATATCTATTTTATGGCAATGCCTGCACTGGCAAATTAAATGTGGTCAAGAAATTTTCTGAGCACTGAGGTCTGAAATAAACAACAAGTATGCCAGCAGAATCATCTTTGCCTCCCAAACAGGGGGGTCGTATGCAAACATTTTCCTGGGAATTGTCCCCAAAAAGAACCTTTTTGGGGAAGAAGTGGTCAAAACATACAAAATGTGTGCCAAGAAATGTCCTAAAATAAGTCTGTTACAGTACCTGGGAATGCTTGAATTTACAGGTATATACACAGCCTCTGTTATTTAGAAGACACAAATAAACACCAAATACAGTATAAATAGCCCAACAAGCCCAGTTAGTTGCTGTTCTGTAACGCCAGAATATCAGATAGCTGCTAGAACTTCATCTCTTTCACTTTTCATTAAATCACTAAAACTGCCCAACCTTTGTTTGGGTTGTTACTACAGAAATAAATAGAACAAAGATAGATTTACACCAACATAATCATAGACTTCTGTGCCAGAAGGGACTGATGCTATTGTCATGATGGAATGTGTCTGTGGAAGCCAATAGACCTTTGCCTCTGTATTTTAGGCAATGTGACAGTAATGAGCAAGAGACAAAAAAAATGTCTAGAAACTCTCAGTGTTAGAACAGCATGAAAGCTGTAGTAGTTAATCTATATGAGAACATATCACATATGTAAATATGTAAATTTACCTTGGTTTAATTTTCAGTGCTTTTAAGTGGCAGGAACACCCAATGTGTTTTCTTCTTAGTTCCCTTGAGCAACGGAGATTAATACTTCTATATCTTTTGAACTACTACTGTGAGTTACACAGCTGGTTCTTCTGTACTCTAACGATTCATTTTGCTTGTTTTCTTGTTTTTTTTCTAATTTGAAAGCAGACAAGCTTAATTTGGTAGTTTTTAACTCTTGGATAGTAGAAGACACTGGGAGAGAGTTAGAACCTCTGAAAACTCTTAACTTCTACTTCCATCGTTCAGTTACCATCTTGTGCTAGCAATTTGTGTACATAAATACTGCTTCTTCTCATCTGATTGCTTCAGGAAACACAAGCCTGTTTAGCCTGCTGAAGGCCATATCTGGACACAAAGACATAACTTTCCTACTTTCACACTAATTTTATGTTCTTAGTTAAGAAATCTAAATCCTGCAGGCAGAGAGGGAAGAGGGAAAACCACAAATGAACAGCTCTTAGTTAAAATTAAGTCCATATAAAACTTAATTTGCTCTCTGTTAGTGAATGTCTAAGGAAATGTCTAAGGGAATGCAGCAATGCGAAGCTCCCAGCTTATGTACCTCACTGCAGTGCCTAAAGTAATGTAGGATAACACTGGCACTCTGAAACTTCCCCTTCCCCTGCCCCTTCCCTTACCTGCCATGAGGAGAAAATTGATGCTGGGCTGAGTAAATTAGGGTTGGTGGGATGTCTGCCACCCATGTATTCATCAGTGCAGACCACACAGTTCTCTGCATCTCGCCAGTCCCAGTATGGGATAGTGAAGTTCTCATCACCTGTTATCTTCTGGATCTGACGTTCCCACAACAGCAGAAAAACTCGATGCCAAGGCAGAAAGCCAGGGGCTTCATGGGCAAAATCAATGTCCCGCCACACATTGAACCCACCTAAGAGCGTGTCCCGAGAGGCGTAATAATGCATCCACACAAAGAGATCATAAACATTGATGTCCCTGAACATGGGGTTTGAGCCATTGTTCATTTGAGCATAGGTGCCAGTAGCAATAACATAGTCCTTGCTAGGGGTGTTCTTTGCCAAGTTAAGGTAGGCAAGAAACTTGTCCTTCTCCTGGGTGGTGAGACTGAAGATGTTTCTTCTCATTCTCAGTCGAATTTCAGTGCAGTTTTGTCCTGAAAAGCCAAATTTGCACTCCCCACAGTTGAATCCCATGAAGTTGCCTTGACATTTACATGTCCGGTTGTAAAATACAGAAGGCCAATCCTCTCTGTCATCCACTCCTGAGAAAGGGAACTGTGGTCCCAGTGGAGCCAGAGACAGAAGGATGTTCTGGCAGGACCCTCTACCAGAAATTTCCCCACAAGGAGACCCGTCTCCATCCCAGGGGGGACAACATTCCTTCCTTAGCAAGCTCTGTGTGTTTGCACAGGCTCTGGGGAACTGCCCGGTGGATGGCTGAAGGATGACTAGCAGAAAGCCCATGGCAAAAAACGACATCCTCACAGAGCAGCAGGAGACCATCGATGTTAACGCTTCAGTGCATGGAGTGCTCTCTCTGACCTCTCCAAAGTCCTGTTTGTGAAAGAAATTCTTCCTCTCCACCAGGACTGCTTCACTACTGACCTGCTACAGTACAACCTCCAATGTCCTTCCCCGTTTCCACCCTGCGCCTATTTACACACAAAATGTACTTTAGGGTTAATCTGATTATCACATGTTGTGGGTGAAAGTCAAGTGACTTTTTCTGCTATCCCCTACAGGTTTCAAAATACAGGCATTTATTATAAATTTTCATCTTCTGCCTAGCACATGATTTCTTTCCTCTGGCAATTGGAAAGGAAGTTAAATTAAAATTTGGGCACAGAAACAATTGTGGGTTCTTCAAATTCCTTGTTTGATAGCATGCTTTAGAGTAAATGGTTGTTTAAAGAAAGATTCAGAAGAATGTGATCAGCATAGTGAACCTAAAAAATGATAAAATTAATGGTTTGGGGGTAAGATATCTATTTTTTTAAGAGGTAAATATAAAATATGCTCAGATTAAGTATTAACAGAGGGCAGAACCAGAACAAGCAGTCTAGGTTGGCACTTTTATATTTCAGTTTAAGATGCATTTCCCAGGCCAGCATATGGTAAAGTAACTTCACAAGGGAAGCAACAATTTTTCAGAAAAAAAACCCCAAATCATTCCCCTATGATCCATTGCACTTTGATAGATAATGACACACCAAAATTTTCACTGCAGTTTTGTGGGGAATACAGATAATCTGCCAATAGATTTGCAGAAAGCATCCTTTCTTCTTAAACATTAGCCTGATCAGAGCTAACAGAACAGTATGGGTGGCATTAGAAGTTATGTATTCTTTGAAGTTGCCCCTCGAAGCAAAGAGGCAGCAGTTGTTTTACTACTGATCAAACTACATGTTAATTTTCCACAGTTTGTCTCAGCTACTGCTGTTCTTGGACAGAGTGGTTTTGGAGGTTTAATTTTTTTCACCAAATGTGTTGTGATTTTTTTCCTTATGCTTCAGAAGAATCCCAGCAGAGCAAGAACAACATATAGGCACATAAAGTGAGAAATTTGCTTGGAAACGATGCCTTTTGCTAGGATCAGCAGGTTATCACATGACTGTGCTGAGGAGCACGAGGTGCTTTAATCCTGTTGGCTTCTACGCCTCAGGTATTCCAGGAGATTATCCCCGAGTCCCACTGCCAGAAAGCCTCTGATGGGGGAACTTGGAGCAAGAAGGAAAAGGAGTTGCTTTTTCAAAAAATATTTCTAACCACAAGCTGGTGTTTGCTATTGTTTGACTGATTCCCCTGCTTTCTGTGCCAGGCTAGTAAAACAGATTTCATCACAGAAATGTTGCTTGTTTGATTTATTTTATTTCCTCTGTGCCTGGCTGTTTGGGAAACCTTTGTAATTTATTTTCTTTACTGTTGCTGTCACGGAGGCTAGTGGAAAACTACTATAAATGAGAAGAAACTAATCTCTGAGGATAACAATATATATTTTTTAATTTTCACTGAAAAGCTACAGGGATTGGGAAAGGCTTGAGGTAGAGTCTCAGAGCAAACCAGAAAAATCTCAGATATATATTCAGGCAGATAGTCATACACACAAATACATTCAATATCCTATTTTTATATTCAAATAAGACTTTATGTTAAATGTCAAAAAAAACCCAAAAAACCCAAAATGAACCCAAGCTTTGACAGTTGTCTTATGACAAGTTTCTGAAGCAGCTGGTTAACAGAGGAGTCCCCTGTGTAACACTATGAGTAAGAAACTCTGAATGAGGAATGTGACTGCAGAGCAGTACACACCCTTTTGACCTACTATTGAGAAAAGTCCTGTTTTGAATAACTGTCAGTGTTTCAACTAGTAGTTGAAAAAACATTTCCATATATCAGCCTCCATGAGAATTAAACAAGTAAGAAAATATGTGTTCCTATTTCCACGTGTCACTGTAGAGTCACACCTTACATGGTGCATCTAGCTGCAATTCTATTCATTAAGAGGCCTCATGGGACTTTTCATCTCTCTTGTGCTTCAGCCTAGAACTCTTTATTTCATTTTTCATGTAACAAAACCATTAAACCTTCCTGAAGTTTGTGCATAAGTAGAATTTAGTCCTTTTGACTGAGAACTTGTTTTCTCGTGTTCTGCCAATGGGTTGGTATCATCTTGTCATATGCTTTGAGAAATCTGCTTCTCACATTTAGGTGCCTATATTTGAGTATTAGTAGAGACTAACCCCTTTAACGTCCATAAAGGCTTGGTGGATCATAAAATCAGCATGGCTAACTCACACCATTTTCTGTACCCAAGAGCATGAAAGACAGGGGTTTAGTGGCCATATACAACTTCACTCAATTCTAAAACATAAGCAACCGGGAGTCAGTTCACAGCTGGGTCTCGTGAAGGCAACCTTCAATAGCAAACCAGCATGGGGCTCTCCTTCGTGTCCCCAAATCTTAACTCTGTCCTAAACTTTGCAACTGTACCAGTTGAAGTATTGGTTTCAGTCAAGTAAAGTAGTTCAGTAAAGGTAATGTTCAATATCTAACTTGTCTTTTCATTAGAGGTTCTTAAGTGCTATTTCTAAAGATGTCAGTAGTTACTGAAAGGAAACCCTCCAGATCACAGTAGTGAGACGTCTTCCTTAGGTCCACACGCGGGCTTCCTTGCAGCATTAGGATTAGACTTTCAGCACTATGTTGTGATGATAAATAAACCATTTCCCTAGGCATCATCTGTGCCTTTCTCATGTGGTTATAGACAAAGAAAAGAAACAATCCATATTGTTGAATAGGTCAGAGAAGACAAGACCAGTGCTACTGTATTGTACATGTAACAAGGAGAAATATCTGTTCTAGAAAAGAAACACAAAGGTGTGGACAGATGAAATTTGATCTGTCGCAAAGCCTGCTGGCACAAAGTTAACCTATCCATTTTAACAACATTGAACCAATGTGTTTTACTGGATAGTGCTTTTATTATGTGTTCATGTTATTTTTGATCTGATAGTGGGAGCCTTAGAGACAGACTTAATGTGACAGACAATAAGTATTCAACATGTCTGAAAAGGTAGGTTAAATATTATAGACAATATCTAGAAGCATAAAAAAAATCATTGATCTGCAGTTCAAATCAAGATAGAAGAATTGCTGGTGTAATCAAAGCAATAAAAGTATAGAATCAGCAGTAAGAGACAAAAAACATCCCCTGTTATAGCCTGAAGATCATATTAAAGTGATTACTACCTTATCAATCAATGATATACATGATTTCAGGTTTTGCAACAGGTGACGCAAGATCTGTCTGTTATCTATCAGTCTTGATGACAGAAAAGCATCTAAGGAGGTTGCTGAAGCAGTATTTTCTATAATTACGTTACAATCTACTTATGTTTCGGTTTACACTTTCAGATCTTTGCTGAAAGGCACCCTAGCTTCTGATTTTTGGGAGCATGCTGGGCAGAGTGGAAATTTGGTAAGTGGGTCTGAACGCTTTCAGCTTTTCAAATAAAATGTTTTAGTACTGCGTGGCTAATAGGTGAATTTGGCCTTGCTAGTTTAACTACGTGAACCTTGCCAGGTTTAACTACGTGAATAATAGTGTGCTGGTTCAGGAAATCCCTGTCCATCTAACAAACCACTAAAGTTTTTCAGCCACCTTCAAGGCAACTATTCTTTTTTTCTTGTTTTTCTGCTTACTTCCCAAGGGGAACTTGCCTTCTGAGAGGTCAGACAGGCACTCTAACTCATGAAAAACTAGCTGTGGAATCAATTAGGGGAGAAGCATGGTCAGCTTCACTCTGTTGAAGTTCACTTGGGCTAGCTCCCTCATTTTGCTATGTTACATCCTGACTCCTTGTGGCAGGTACCTCACAGACTCTTGCAGTTAAAAACCTGTAATCTTCCTCCTCTGGTTCAGTGCCCTCTGATAAGCTTAACTCTCTGCAGGTTGACTAGGAAGTGGGGGGAACTTTCCTCCTGGGTTGTCCACTGTGCTGGGCTCCTCTTCAGGAACATTCATGTCTAAAAAGTGCCTCTGAGCCCTTCTCACAGACTTGTCCTTCTCCATTTATCCAGATCTGTAGACAAAGAATAATAATAAAAACTAGTGGATGCCTGTTGGTTTTGTGCGTGTGTATGCTTTGGAAAACAGATAATGAAAGAGTGTATTAAAAAACATGAGAGTGACATTTAGCACAGAGCAAGTCTCAGCAGCTCTCAGTGGTAGGGAAAACACAGCTTTGCAATGTCAAACCCAAAATCTGGAAACGGAATCGGAGATTCAGTTGGGACAGGTATATCTACATAAAGCAGCTGAGACCCTCTGAGAATGATGCCATCTCATATAGACTCTTCTGAACCAACAGCAGTTGGGCTTCCATGAAATCTTGCCTTTGCTTGTAGATAGGAGGGGACACGTGTATGAGATAAGCGGTTCACGTATTTTTCTTTTCTGTTTAACTACACATTATTTTAGTCATAAATTGGTCCTTTTAATATACCACAAGAAATTCCTTTGAATACTCAAAAGTGATGAGAAGAATGCTACAGTAGTTTTAAAGTGTACCCCAGGGATTTGCTAAGGTAAAACAAAATTTTGTGAATTGAAAAGACAGCTGAATTTTTCCAACTTATAGGGTATCTTTCTAAACAAAAAACCACATAAAAATGGAAATAAATGTACCTAGTCCTAATGGGAAAAATGTGTAAAGAAGAATTCTTTCTCATGAGTTGCATTCAGACTTTTTCTTTTGAAAAGGTCCCAACCTGTAGTAGGCTTTACCTCCTTTGTGTGTGAAAACCAGTTTGTCTGGCATGGCCTTCAGATACTTCAGAGGACTCCTTAACCATCATGACTTTTTATTACTAATGGCTCTTAACATCTGTAGTTTTTGCAATGTCTGAAACCCCCTTATCTTAGCTACTCTGGTAGAAGGAGCAAATTGGAAACAACCAAGTTGACAGAGACTATAATATATAGACATTTTCCTTGTGACGTGGTGGGAAGAGGAAAGTCATAGAAAGCAAATGTTCCCTAATTTCTTAGATTACTACCTGCAAATCTGCTTATTATTGCAAGATTTTCAAGCAATAGCCTCCTGTGCTGCAATGGACAATAAAGAGATGACTTGCAAGTCCAAAGTGCCCATGGGAGAACAACACGTGTCTTTCTCTTGTTTCCTCCACTGTATAGAATGAAGTTATGTAATTCTTCAGTCGCAGATCATTGCAGGGAGAAAATGGAGATAATAAAGTAGGCAATTATAATAGCTCCACTCACATTTCTGTTAATTTAAACCTCTCTACAGCATATGAAAGATAAGGGGAAAAGACATGCATTGTTTAGAATTCAAAAAATCTTATTAACCTTCTGTAACTGTCTGACAATACTCAAAGACCTAGCTACACAAAAGACTCAAATTTTAGATGTTGTCTCTGATTATCCCTTCCTTCCAAATGAAGACTGTAACGAATAATAAAATTTTACTGAATTTGACTTTCTTTGTAGAACTTCAGTAATGAATACACAACTAAATACATATATAAATAAGACCTTGACATTCACTTTAATGCAAATAGTAGATAGGAAACAGTTTCCCATACTACAGATCTCTGGATGGAGCACAAAATGTTTTAGAAAGATGTAAAGCATCTGGGAAAATGGGGGAAAAAAATCCTTCCAAAGTAATGTACAATTGTTCTGATAATAGCTGACGGTTTTGAGTAACACAGAGAAGGTGAAATACAAAATATTTTTCTTATTTTTTCTCCTTACATTTACCATTAGGATGTTTGAAACAAGGAAATATAGACTTTTTTCTTACAAGTCATCGTGAAGCTGCTAGGTCCCTTATAGTTAAATATTTTCGTAGGTTCAGAAACTGACCAGCCTAATTCAGGAGGATAAAATTATCAGGGCTTGTTCAGCACAAACATACCATCTTGGCTCCAGAAGTCTCTGAGCCCTAAATTCCTAAGTTGCTTGAGGATGAGAGATCCATCCAGGGAAATGTCTCCACAGACATGTTCTGCTCCCAGACCGATAGTGCATTTGCCATGGTCCACAAGATAATGGACAACACAATCCTTTGGTTTGACCATACCTATGACAAAAGCAGATTAAACACTACTCCACTGCAGCCTGTGGATAATGGACAGCACAATCCTTTGGTTTGACCATACCTATGACAAAAGCAGATTAAACACTGCTCCACTGCAGCCTGTGGTATATTCAGCATGGATGTCACCAGGCAATGCCTGGTCTTTACTGCAGAGGAAGCCAATATTGCAACACAAATATTACACACAATGTATCTACTTGATATTCAACAGCAAGTATCCTGGAATAACTAGAAAGGAGAATGCACAAAGATTTGGAGTTTGTTTTGCAATTAAGATATAGGTCTGTTTTCAGCTTCTCAGAAGAAAAACCAAAAAGCTGGATGAAAAGAACAATAAATTTTATGGCCAACAAAATCGATTTCTTTGAGGTTATTGGTATGGATCCTGTAAACCTCATCTGTGTACCATTTTCTCTGGGAGAATTCATGTATCTAAAATACAATTGAGAGAAATGAGTGGCCAAGCATGTTCCTTGAAGTCCTTCCTTTTCCCCAAGCCAGAGAAAATACATTTAGAAGATATTAAAAATAAATAGTTTGATAGGAAATTGATGCATTAGGTGTGCCAAATACTGATACATTACCTAAGAGATATAAAAGCTGTTTATTTAGGAAGGAGTAAGTTTAGTATTTCTGGCATAAGTGTAAGAGATCCTTGTGACTAGAGTATTTAAATTAACCTGAAATTATTTCTAGTCACATGGGATGGACTTGGCCTAAGCAATTTTATCATTACAAGTTTTTTGTCAAATATGGTTTCATCCAAAACCCCAAACCAGTAAAAATCAAAAGTCTTGAGGGGAAAGATTAATTTCATTAAGTGTGAAGGATTGACTGAGATCTGAAAGCAGTGATTTGGCAGATAAATTTGGAAGTGGGAGAAGCAAAGACTTTAGAGTGAGATCTCAAAAGGAACTTTCTACCATTCCTTGCATTTTTATAAGAATATATCTAAATACTAAATGCCTTCATGCTTATACCAGGATCTTTTTGTCACCCACTGACTCATCTTTAGATACAATATGTACAATGTGTCTATTCTTCTACCAAAAATAATAAACTACACTATAAATGTACTGGTGGTTTTTGTGTATGGGTATGCTGGCTGGTTAGGCAAAAGAAGCTGGCACAAAATGGAGTTGTATGATAAAAGGATATTGTTTCAGTGGTAGTGAAATTTTAGTGGTTTGTATTGATGCAAAGCTGAACATTTAGAGAAATTTGAACTAACACACCACAAATGAAGAATTAATACACTTCTAAAATAAATTCAGTGTCAGACATGAAAAAGGTTTTGCTAGAAGTTCTGTCTGTCTTAGTATATTTTACCATGATCTAGCATTAAACAGTCAGGTTTATTTTGAATTTGGCCTTCTACTCACAAAAATAACAAAGATATATTCAATGTTATGTTAGGTAAAATGCTTCTAAACATATGGAAACTGCAGGACAATATTGTTCATCCCGATAGCATGTGCCTATCAGCATGATCAAAGATGGCTTCATCACTAAGGCGTGGTGAGGACAGCATGAGAGAAATACTGAAAGCAGCTCATAGTGTGAAAATTACCAACAATGTGCATATGGTTAATCTTAATTGCTCCTTACATCAAAAATGAGCAAACAGAAATGAAAAGAGAGTTAGATTTCAACCCTTTCTGTATGAATTCTATCTTTAAGAACCTATTTCTTGCTTGGTTTGCACATCTTGCTTAACAGCAAACAGTGGCTCAGTGCCATGAGCTGGCGTCAAATTTCCCCATGAAATGATAACAAGCTCAGAAATTCCTAAAAACCTTTCCCTGTAACTTTTCTATATGGAGTGATGTCTCAAGTTTTCTGGGTCTGATATTTTGGGATCTCCCAGCACTAGAAGTAAGTGTCAGTTCTGCTCTACTTTCATAAATGTCTTGATTTTATGGGGACGAAGATCCTGTTTTCTCTTTCAGTGCTTAAAAAAGTTGGGCTTACTGTTTGGGTGACTGGTGTTTTGCAGGGGAATTACTTTAACAGATGATTTTTTTTCCTCTAATTTTTTATTTCTTTGTATGCTAGAAGATTAATGGATAGAATTCAACTGCTCAGAGAAGTGTCTCAGTTCTGAAACTGTATTTAGCATATAGGCTTCTTGACATGGATTATCTGGGGAGTAAAGGGGCATAACTTCCTTTTGCTAAACATATCCCCACACCTCATGCAAGCTTCTGCTTATGGAATGTGTGTGGTAACAGCACCCACAGTGACTGCTTTCTTCCCTCTTATGATCAGTATCGCTTACACAGGCTGTGAAATTGCCACCAGAAGTGATCAAAGCCATGGGGAAAACCTCACGTCTTCTTCACTAAAGTGGCAGTAAAGTCATTCTAGTCTGACCTTTTCTCTAATGTAGGCCAGGGGATTTGCCTTCTTGATTCCCGCATTATGCTTAATAACTTCAGTTGTATCTGCTAGTCCTTCTCCCTGACGTGTCAAACGAGTTTGCACATCCAAGGTGCTCTGATTCACTGCAGTAGAATTGTGCCAAAGACAATTCTTGTAAACTTGTAGTAATTAAAAACCCAACAAACCAATATGCTGACATGCAAGATTTTAAAACCGCCCTTTCATTCATTTGATATCAGAATGAAAAATATGACATTATGTGGACCATCTTATACTCTTAATATTTATGCCACTGCAAATGAACTCCAAATGGTTAATGTGTTGGTATGACATAGGTATTTTATCTCTGTTTACAGGTGAAAAAAATGACATCAAGAGAGACAAAGCAGAATGTGCGAGGGCCACATAAACATTTCTTTTAATGTATCTGAGAATTTTTAGCAAGACTAACAATAACGAAATTTAATTTTCATGAAGATAAAACAGAAGAGAACTGATGGAAGCATCACTGCCACTTTCTCCATCTCTCTACTAAGTTTAGCTTAAGAGATTTTAAAAAGTCATGTCATATTTGATCTTGCTGCATTTCTATTCAGTGTCTGTCTCACTCTTTATTCAGTCAGTAACTTATCTTTGGACTACGCGCAAGAAAATTATTTGTTTTCTCTGGTGGCATAAACTATAATGAAGAAAAAGTCTTCCAGGGAAAAGAATAGAGATAAACCTCGTTGTCAATGGAGAGCTCAATTTTAGGTTGAATTCTTCTAACCAAATGTAACTACATGAACTGAGCTACACATCTGGACTGATTTACAGTTACTGGAGAGAAGCTACTGGAGAGACGTTCTTCCAGGATCCTTCCCTTCTACTCGGCATGTGTAAGATCACACTTGGAGTGTTGCATCCAGTTCTGGGCTCCTCACTACAGGAGATGCGAGGACATACTGGAGAGATTTCAACAAGGGCCAAGAAGATGATTAAAGGATTGAAGCATCTCTCCTATGGGGAAAAGTTGTGAGAGATGGGACTGTTCAGCCTGGAGAAGAAACTGGGGGATCTCATCAATTTATATAAATACCTGCAGGAAGTGTGCAAAGAATACGGAGCAAGGTTTTTTTTCAGTGGAGCCCAGTGCCAGGACCAGAAACAGTGAACACAGAATGAAACACAGGTTTGCTCTGAATATCTGGAAGCACTTATTTACTGCAAGGGTGACTGAGAACTGTAACAGGTTGCCCACTGAGAATGTGGAGTCTCCCTCCTTGGAGACATTCAAAAGCTGCCTAGGCATGGTCCTGGGCTACTGCCTTTAGGTGGCCCTGCTTTAGCAGGAGTGAAGTAAATGACTTACAGATGTATTTTCCAGTCTCAGACTTTCTGTGATTCTGTAGTTCTTCAAAGCAGAAAATTTAGGATGTAAATTACCTCATCTTAAAAGGAAGCAAATATGTAAAGTAGCCTAAGTGAAGAGCACTTATTCCCTTTCATTTATTATAAAAGGAGTTTAGGTTACTCAGCTGTACAATAGCTAAATCTTAGATATCTAAAATTTGCTAAGATACAGCCGACACTGTATGCTTTACCTTAACTATTTAAGTTTTTGTGTTAGACAGTTGATAAATTGCATATTTATTTATTCTTTTATGTATAGTCTAAACACAGATATTGACTCATGACTGAAAAATTGTGGGATAGTTTCTGCTCTTCTTCCTGCCAATAGTGAAACACTGCATATTGCATGCAGAGATTTATACAGAAGATGTGATAAATTTGTAAATATAAATGAATGAAGCTCCAAGTAGAACTCATTTGCCCTAACAACAGTTGTCCAGATCTGAACCAAGCCAGTTCTGTTTGAGGTGTCCATTTCTCTCCACTAGTACAAAGAAAAGACAAGATGACCAAGCCAGACTGAGACATCTGAAACAGAATGAGATATAAGAAAGGTGACTCAAACCTTGCATTTAACCTTGAATTGTCTCACCAGAGTAAATCTGAGCAGCCCTTGAACCCAGCAAAGATGTCACTTGCTGCCTACCAGTGTGGCACAGTTTTGTAGTCAGCTTCACTGGAATATTTTCTTATTTCTTAAAAGCAACAGAAATAAAAGCAGACCTGAATGAACTACTGATTGAGTTGCCAGACATCTATCACAAGAATAAATTTGCCTATGCATTTTTTCAGCTGTACTGCTAAGTTTACATTAATTCTATACAAACCATCCTTACAAAGAAATGAGCTAGTTAAACACAATAACTTAAATGTGAACTGTGTCAAATGTATACTTCTAAGTACTGACAACTCAGGGGACAGATTCCTGCAGTATCAGTTGTTTTGTAATCTTTATTAAATTTCCAGACAACTTTCTGAAATAGAAACCATATTAAGAAATAAGTAGCCTCTCTCTCTAACAGAGAACAATGTATTTCCTACAAATGGAAAGAAGAAAAGCTCTGAATTACCAGACATATAAGCAAGCATGTGACATGCGGTGTTTATCCCTTTTTAGAAAAATGTTACTGAAGATGTAAAGTAAAATGATTTAAAATGAAATATCTAATTTCGTCTAAAGGAGGTTATACATATGTTAACTTCAGAATGTGATTACTATGGAAACCACAAACAAAGAGGATATCTCAGGGCTTGCCAAGTTGAAATTCATGCCTGGACTGATTTCAAGTCTTTTCCTTGCTGAGAACTACAGCTGAAGGTTTTCAGACTGAATTCTATAGGAAAAGTCTTCCAGCATGTTATTTTAATTTCTCAGCTGCTGCTCCCTCCTTTTTGATAACAAGGCATGAATAGTGTGATTTTTTTCTTAAAGGCGAATGATTCTGAATGTCCAAATTTTTATGCTATCTACTTGTTAAAACCTTTTTCACTTTCAAAAAGTAAAAGTAACACTGCAGGTGTATACATCTGAGTAAGCTACTCCAGGTTTTTGTAATCAAGGGAGAGAAATAGACAATTTTAATTCCAATCCAATGACCTTTTCAGTTATCTACCTCATAATGATCTGAAATGCATTCTATAAGCAACAATTTCTTACTATTCACTGAGAAGTATGTAGCACATTTACACTTATAGATGAAGATTTTGCTAAATTTAATCATATTATAATGTATTTTATCACATATGGTGGGTACATATACAGGATAATCTGTATTTCCCAGATTATTTCTCTACTAACAGCTGACTTTTAAAAAATTATGAAAAATTAAGAAAAAATACTGAGAAACTTGGAAACTGATTAGCATTTTGATAAATCATGAAAATGTAATCTTCCTGAGGGTTTTGTTTTGTTTATTGATCAACTTGATGGTGTGTTTCAATCCTTTTGTTAACCAAAATGTTCTTACATTAGCTGCAAATCCATGTTTAATTTTTTTTAGAAAAAAATACATTACAGAAATTTCATATTTTAACACATTAAAAAGTATGTTGTGATAGACGGTATTGGGAGAAAGTATTAAAGCTTGCAAGACATAGAATATATCACATTGGCCATCAGAAAAATTGTGCAAATGAAGATAGATAATTTTCATGAAACTGTGTGTGAAAAAA
>WAAB01009907.1:0-52965 GCA_013389865.1 Piaya cayana
TCCATGATTCTATGATAATTTAAAGTTACCTTTATAACTCATCTAGGGCCAAACTAATTTCTGGTGAATTACAGTGGCTGCAGTCCCTTAAAAACATGCTTTTCTTCTACCCTGTATATAATCATCACAACAGTCTTTATTAAAACTATCCCATCAAAAACTGTTTTAAAATAAGATGGTGTTATTAAGAGGATGTGTTTTCATCTTTTAACATACATGAAGTTATGTGAGCAGGATTGTGAGCTCTGTTCTGGTCAGAGGTGGACAACAATTTGGCTTTGGCCTGTATGTTGGAATTTGGCATCCCCTTTGAAGATCCGTAACTTACAGAATGTGGCCAGAGTATCCACCAGGGTTTTCTGTCGTTTCTCAAAGCTGGCCATTTAACAGCAGTAAAGGCTGCAGATTTATTTCTACTTTGACTAGGAAATTAATTCAGCATTTGTTCTCATCTTTCTTTGTGATATTACTTGATGAGGACTGTTCACATACTCTAACATCCACTGAAATTTACTGTAATGCTAGAAGTTACTTAACGTGTTTACAGGCTTAGCCTGAGCATCTGATGTTGTAAAATGTGTCAGTCTTCAGAAAACATCAGGAAAACACATGTTTGCATATTCTTCCCTATGCAGTGATATTTCATACTTTCTTAGGTCTGATAATATGACAGTATTTCTTCTGCAAGCTTGAAAGTATATTTCAAGATTTATTTGAGATTAACATGAATTTATCTAATTTTGTAATCAATCTGCAATTGCAGTCATAATTTTAATTATTTTAGTCACTTACATAGTGTAGTCTCTGTCTTATGCAAGGTAAATGATATAAAAAACAGATTTTTGAGTTTTGTCTTTTAGTTTGTGGTATATTTCCAACGTATTCAGTGATTTTGCTAAAGTTAAAGTCCTGTGAACACTTAAAGGTACCCTTTCTGGGAACAAAATTAAGATGGTGAAAATACACTATCACTTCTAAGTAGTACACCTCTGCTAGGCTGTTGTGCTGAGAAAACTCTTGGAAAATCAATACTCCACATCTGTGTGAATGATGATATATTTTGTCTCTAAGGCTCTTTTAAAGTCTCTGTGCTTTAGAGAAAGACAGAATGTTCCTACTTCTGTTTATGTTTAGGTTTAGGGGAGTTTTTTTATTTATTTTTAGTTTGGATTTCCTTGTATTTTGGGGTTTGTTTTCTACCTTGACACTTCAGAAATAGTTGGCAGGGCAAAAACTGTACTCCTACAGTCATTATTTGATGCTCCTACCAACTGCTCTAACTTCCCCTTACCTGGAGATAATTGTGTTGGTTCCCACATATATTAAAACCTATAGCCAGTAGTCAGACAATCTAAACTAATTAACTAAATGTGACAGAGCATATGGATTAACGCATGAGCTCACAGGAATTCCAAGCATTATCAATAAATAAAAAGCAAGTGTTAAGACATCTAGCCAAGAGTAATTAAAGGAAAAGAAAATCAGAACCCTCAGGTCTGTTAGATTTCCTCTGTTCTTCAAAAAGTTTAAATGAGTTCTGATTTTGGTCCTTGTTTATTTTGTTTTGTTTTAATAAAACATTTTTGCTGAGTCTGCTGTTGTTTTGTAGTAAAGCATTGGTTATAATGTAAAGTATGGGGGAAAAAATTATTTACAGAAAAAATCTCAGACTACAGTAGAAGTCTTGCCACTGGGGTTTCTTCAGCTGTACATTTTCCTTTTGCTCCTCAGGGTTCCTCACATTGGTTCACACACAAAAAGTGCACCCTTGTACGACACTGCTGGTGGTCATTCTGCATATGCATAATGTCAGAATATCCCTTCTAAGAAGCCATTACTCATTAAATAGTATTGCCTGGTTCATGAACATTTCTAGACAAGCTCTGTGTGTGTGTGTGTGTGTGTCTGTCTGTCTCTGTGTCTGTGTCTGTGTCTGTGTGTGTGCACTGTTGAGAATAGAGCTATTTTATGGAGCCATTTTGATTATATTTGAGGGCCACTGAGATTTTTCACTGGCAACACCTGGTCATGGGCAACAGTCATTAAAAAGGAGGATGGAAGAACAGTGAAGGGCAGAACTGAAGACTGCAGTTACAAAACAGGTATTATCTCTCACCTTTTAGGCTGACATGATTGTGTGTTGAATTTTCTGTAACCTATCAACTACAGACTTGAAATGCTGTACCTTTTCACTTGCTGCATGAGGTAGAGAACTGTAAATGCACTGCAGCTAGAAGCACTGTTCACAGTGACCATTTGCATGTTGTTTGCTGCCTTTTCTGTCTCCCTTCAAGAAGAGATCCTCCTTCATAAGTACTGCTGTTAGGGATGATTACCTTATGCTGCTCCAAGACTCCTAACTTCATTGGACTGGTTCTTCCTTTCTCACTAATTTGTATCACCACTGGTCTCTTTTCTTAGTGATACATCAGCCAACTAAGGCATTGATAGTGATGCTGTATGAATTCCTCCTCACTGAATTGTCCCTTTCTCATTCTAAAACACTGTAAAACCTAGACAACAATGCCTGACCATAATTCCCTGTCTTGTAGTTGTATATTTTCAGTAATAGCAACGTCTCAGATCAACAGAAATTAAAATTACTTGGTTGCAGAAGTTTTCTAGCCTCCACTCTCAGCTGCACAAGCTTCTCCCCAGGCTCCATCGCGCTCTGCCTGTTCTTTTCTGTTTAGGAGTGAGACCCAAAACCACAGCAGTAAAGCAAACACAGACACATGCCCTGGACAGAAACTGCTGTGAGCTCCACTAAGTGACATGTTGGGGAAAGATCATATGGCATTGCTAGTTTTGGTTTGTCTTAAGGCATCTGACAATGTGTAGGTTAATAAGTTGGGGAAAGAGAAAAGAAAAACAAATTAGTTCTGGAATCATCCCTCAGTGTGGGGATGTCATCAGACAAGCCTGTTGTTCCTTTCTTAGATATGCTGTTTGCCTTTCTTCTATTCATCTGAAACCACCTGCATGGCAAATGCTGTCAGCTTGCATAATGCAGCAACCTATATTCACCAGGCAGAGAGCTATGTGCCATACTATGCAGAGTGGGAGCAGGATGAAAGGTCATAGTCCCTAATGGGCAGCTGCCCACACTGTGTCAGTTGAATCCTGTGTTCCGTTCCGGGCCCCTCACCACAATGAAGCCAGTGAAGGGGCTGGAGAANGGGTCATTGGGTACTGGAACAGGCTGCCGAGGGAGGTGGTTGTGTCACCTTCCCTGGAGGTGTTTAGGGCACAGGTGAACGAGGTGCTGAGGTCCATGGTTTAGTGTTTGATAGGAATGGTTGGATTTGATGATCCGGTGAGCGTCTTCCAACTTGGTCATTCTATGATTCTGTGACTCTATGATTTATTGTGACTAGCAAATAGAACTCTCCTAAAACTTCTTTAACACACTAATGAATAAAACCTCATGGACTATGAAAACACTTTTATTTTCATTCTCCAATGACAGCCTGTGACATAGATTCCCTTTTCATCTTCTTCACCAACCACTGTCACTAAACCACATAAATGGAGAGATCAACCACACAAAAATTCTCTGTATGATAGCACTAATAATTTGCTTCTGTAATCCACTACGCAAACAGTCCTCAGTCTTTGATGTGTCTTGTCATTTTCACAGGCTTCATAAAATGCACTGTCATTAAAGGATAAGATATGAAGGACTTTACACTTGGAAGACAGATCACATCTTATTCGAGAGTAAAGCAGGAGTTAAGCACTTCATAAAATTGTCATCCATTTTTGGAAAAGACTAAAAATGCTGCTATGCTATGCTTTGTAGTGTGTTCTATGTGCCTGCCTTATAACAGTCCTACACTCATGCATGGCTGTTCACCGGGAAGGGGTCTTTCCAGAGGGCCACAACAAAAGCTCAGCAGCATTCATTGATGGGGAAACATCCTTACCCCTAGACCCTACCTGTGCATGGCAGGGCCTGGTCCATCAGGAGAAGAAATGCTGAGGGTGTTCTTCAGGCACCAGCTAGCAGCTCCTGGTACTTCATCTCAGGAAAGAGGCGTTGTGAGTTGTGCAACTGTGTAGTCTCAATATTTGGGCCACTTTGGACTTTTAACAGTAGGAGACAATTCAGAAGAGGGGAACTTGGATGCCTGAGCTTCCAACAGAGCTAATGGAGAGAGACAGAGCTGTTCGGAAGACTAGCTAGAGCACATACTTCAGATGTGTAAAATAAGACATTGTGAATATATCTCTGGGGTGTTAATGTTGGTTCAGATAAGTTCTGATTACCTTATGGAATGTCCCGGGAGTTAATTACAGTTTGAAGGAGAAACTGAGTCTATAAAGGTCACTGAGGGCTAGGTCACTTCTCGCTTCATCTGGCCCTAAAATGCCCCTATGTTCTGGGACCCTCTAGAATATAGCGGACAGTAAGAGGCAACATGTTATACACACACGTGACCTTCCTAGAAGGCTCCCTTGTGCTGGCAGTTCCAGCTGGGCTTCAGAGGGGCAAGAACAAGCTCCTGGTGCGGGGATCCTTGAATGCCAGGACAGGGCTGCTGTGCTTAGGGCAAGAAGGGTCCCATGGGAAGTGTTGAGGGATAGAGATCCTGTGAATGAACACTCCTGCCTAGCACAATGATTCATCCATTCCAAATTAAAGAGTCTGTCTCAGTTTGCCAGCTTCCTCTTCTATTTTTTATATATGTATTATATATGTATTATTTATTATGTATTCCTTATGTTGGTTTCCTGCTAACCTTATGGGAATTTTTGGAAACCAAAATAATTTTCAATTCCACATCATGTTTTGTATGATATGTATTTTAGATGGGTGGGTGGGGGAAATAAACAAATATTCAGTTTTCCTCTGTAGTTTTTGTCTAGTTGGAGGCTAAACATAATACCTCAAAATTATAAAAGAAAACAACCTCAGGGTGGGGATTCAGGCTTTGAAACATCTCCATCACTGCTTCAGAAGAAGTAAGAATCATTTAAGAAGTTATATGGTGTTCTGGGAGGGAAGATTTCAGGTAGAATATTCCAACACTATTGTTCACTACATGGCATGACCATTGCCTGAGCCATATGACAGGAACAGCACTGTCTGGGAACTGTTTTGAATCCTTCTGATTTCATCTCACCAAAGTGAAAGCCCTCCACTCAATCCACTTTGACATGTAATTTCTTTTACAAAAACTATAGTTGGAAGTTAAATTAGTAATGCAAATAAGTTACTTTAACATCTTCATTCCTTTCTGTCATGTCTACTCTTTGTTGTGTTGCCTCAAAGATATTGAAATATAGTTCTATTTGCTATTGTAGGGTAGCAAACACACTGTCAAAAATAAACTAATAGTTATTATGACCACATTTTTAAAAGCATGAACTTAAGTGAGCACCATCATATTCACATACTGCAACCTTTGCATCTTATATCCCCATTTGTTGAAGCAATACAATTATATTTTTGTCTGGATGAGGCATTGTGCACTGTATAGGGCATTAGGCAACGTGGTGTATTTCCTAATGAATCAGTAAATTTTTTTAATGTGTTCTGGATAAAACACCAGATAAGCAGTTTGTAGAAAGTAGTCCTAAGTGCTTACAACACCTAAAATTTGACTTTCAGTATGTTTAAATAATTCTCCAACTCCGATTCACTAAATGACTGTTTTCTCAGCTTTACAGCAAATCGCAGCAAACCATGACACTCGAGTTCACTAAGCATTCCCCAGTTCTTGCAAGGTGCTAAATTACCCAGTCAAAAGAAGAAAAAGAAGATGAAAAGAAGAAAAGAAGCAAGGATGTTCAGACATACAATTTGTAGGGGCCTCTGCTACTCACAAGCAAGAAAACTGTCCCTTGAAGTGTCAGCTACTGAAGTTAGTACCCCAAAGATGAGCCATTGTCTCCATCTCCACAGAAAATTCCCATGTTCGAGTGTTTTGCACAAGCTGTGGTTCCCAAGCTAAGTCCTTCTTACCAGCTTTTAAAAGGTGTCCATCTTATGATCTTAAATGCTAAATTCAACATTTAAGCATGCAAATGATATTTATGTGATTACCTCTTGGAATACAATATTTTATGTGATTACTTCCAGGAATAAAAAATGTGTTAAGTAGAGGTGATCCATATGACTCCTGTGCTAATTCTTCCAGCCTCTTACTTGCTTCTGATGAGTTACTTGATCTGCTTCACTTTAATATATCATCTGTTTCATTTGTCCCAGTGTTGTATATTTAATAAAGCCAGTCCTCCGTGGCTATTGTATAGAAAATTTGTAGCTTAATATTTAACCTTCTCATGTAGTCCATCCAATTTTAGGAGTAGATTATGTTAAAATAAACATAATAGTTCATTCACAATAATTTTCTATGTAATGGGAAGGAGGTCCTGTTAAAAGCCTGACCAGGACAATGTAGACTTAATATCTTATTGTTGCTTAAAATGCCAATGAGCTTTAGTTTAATCTAGAAATCTAGGATTTCTTATCACTGTTGTTGATCAGCAATACCTGCTTTAGTGGATAACCTGTTAATACTACTAAGTTACGAACAATAAAGCTTTGGAGTAACTTGGTAACCACTTCAGAAAGTGTTGTTGTAGTGGTTTGGGAATTTCACAAAAAGTTCCACGGAACAGTGGGGAAACTTAAGAGTAGCAGTAGATTTTCAAAGAAAGATGTATGTGTAACACCATATCTTTCGTATAAAATAGCAGTAAATGTTCTTTAAAAAACCTTAGGTAAGTGAAAATCCACTAAACCTATTTTCCTTGAACTCTATTTATTTTTGTTTCTGATCCAGATTTTCTACAGAAAAACATGTTTTCTTCAAACTAGCTGTACATATTAACATCTTCATGCTTTCAAAATTGAAGGAATATTCCTTTGAGTGACACTTGGTACTGCTTCTGCATTTTCCTCCCAGGGTAGGGGCAAATTCAGGTGCTTCTTTCCTTCTTCGGTTTGCATGTACAGGAAAGAACAGCAACATTCTGGCTCTAGTTGTGGGAATGAATTCTTTACATGAATGTTTAATTAGGAATAATGAGATGGAATTAAGAGAAGGAAATTTTAGGATGAATGTCAGGAAAACCTTCTTGACAGAAAGACATTTCAAATTGTGAAATCGTGTCCTAAAGGAAATGGTGGAAACTCCAGTACTTAGGACTTTTAAAGGTGACTGGACAACACAGTGGAAACTATAATCGAGGAAACTAGTAAACCATGCAGACAGAAAGACATTAGGCACCAATTAATGCTTATTTTCTATGTCTACATTTAATTGGATGTACCTGCAGCAGCACAATGCAGCAAGTTGGCATCAACCCAGAATTGTGACTATCTGTAACAGCATAAGAATGTGAGTTCTCCACAGCTGCTGGGGAACCACAGCACAGCTGGAGATGGTGGGAATACAAATACATCTGCCAGGCCACTTCTAGCAGTTCTTGTTTGGTGTAAGGGAACGCATATGTATCTCAGCACTGGTAGAGCTGTATTTCCATAAAAGTGCATTTCTCCTTGCTGTCTCTTTCCACTACCATACAAATGGTCAAAAAATAATGTTATACTATGGCTATTCTTCACGAGGGCACTTTCTGAACTTCCAGGAACCTATGTAACGTTATGGTACTTTGCTTCAAGTCAGCAATCTTCTGTGTAGAGATTATAGGTGGTGAAAGTTAACTTTAGGTATACAAAATCTTTCTAAAACTGGTGAAATAACTGGTGTTTCTCTCTCTGAATCTGTCTCCTAAATGAACTCTCTGGATTTCACAAAGGCACTTTGGCTCAAGAACAAAAATTTGTGTTCCACTTTTGCTGAACTAGAACTGTTGCGGCACTGAAAATACAAAAGGGACAGAACACAGACCTCGAGACATCTGTGCAGAAACATTCCACATTAGGGGAAAAGACAGACTTTGTCTGATGCTGTGAGTGGATTTCTAACTTTTCCACTTTGTTTCCAAACTCCTGCTGAAAGCACAGACATACAGTTGTTAACTCAACACTTCACAGCAAGCCAGAATTTTCACTGTATATTATGAAAAATCACTACTGTTTCTCTGAAAAATTTTAAACATTCATGGATCATTGGTAACTGTGTGGTTATTTTTTCTCTTAGGTGTGCCCTGCAGTGTGTCAGTGGTTATCTAAATATGACCCCTAGTGTTCAAATTGGATGGCAATAATTTAAGGATATTAAAGCCTTTACTAGACTTCCCCTAAGAACAGGGTCATCTTTCCTGGTTATCCTAATGCACTAACCCAGTAAAATAATACCAAATTACTCCTGCTTGTGCAGTACAAATTCTTGAAGATATACTGTTTTAAAAGCATAAAATACTGAAAATCACATGAGTATTTTAAATAAAATTATTACAGGCAGGGAATAATCTACATAATTTTTTTTTTTTTCTGGAATATTTTCCCATCTGCAGAAAATGTTAAGCAGTAAAGCTGATAATAGTAGAGCAGCAGTGGAAGCAGTTGTACACTGCTATGCATTGCATCATAAGGACGATGATGAAGACTCTACAATATAATGGTTGGTACAAGAAATTATAAAATAGGACGGTTTGGGGTTTGTTTCATTCTTGATGCTGCCACTAAATTTCTGGTATACTTTTCAATAGGTCCTTTAATCTCTCTGTTCAAGATCATGTTTCAATATTGACAAAATGCACAGTAACATTTTCTTATGTGAGGTTTGTGAAGTTTAACAATCCTCTGTAAAGCTGCATGAAAATTTGGATAAAAAGTAAAACAAAATTGACTCACCACCTTGCATACAAGCATCTTGCAGGCTTTACTACTATGTGTCTTATTGAGATATGGAATAGTTCCAACACACTCATTTCTACTCTCATCTAAATGCTTTAAACATTAATGAGTATCTCTGTTGGTCTCACAAATCCCTGTGGTTTATTCACTTGAGTACAACTATCACCAGAAAAATCATGCCACTTCAGTTCTGGCCTACAGATCTCTTTTACAGCAGGCTGCTTCTTACCATCTTGTTATGTAAATATTTATTTGTGCATGTTCAAATTTGACTGCCTTCATAGGAAAGTGTGTATCTTTTGGAGGCAGAAATCAGTTATTATTTTGCATTTCAGTGCCACAATCCACTTGATGCTTTTAAACTTTAAAATGCAGTGCTACCACTTCCTATTGCTCCCATCTTACTTAGCCTGGGCGGCAAGGCAGGAATACAGCCCAGGTGGTTACTTTGAAAATTAGATGGTAGATGTTGTAACAGATTTCTTCTTTACTCACCTTAATATCCTTTTTTCTTGATCCTTCCTGCCACAAATGAGGAGGAACCACAGGAGCATGCATATGCCTTGCATATCTGCATGAGCCACTTTTTGCTTACAGCCAGAGTGAACAGAGTTCAACGCTGGGGTTTATATTTACAGTTAACATAACCAGTGTCCTTTCTGTTTGAGTATAAAACTTATTCTGGGTGCACATGGTGTGAGAATCCTTTGCTTCCTTAGTGTGTGCAGTTTAGGGTTCACATCTCCCACACACCTGCTGAAACTGTTGTGTATGGCACCAGAACCAGAGCAGGGACTTGTCACCAAGAACACCATTTTTGGTAGCTCCTCCTACAGAGCAGCATTCTGCTGCAGGATGAGAACTGATGGGACTGCAAGGAAGATAATACACCCTGGTGGTCTCTCCTGAACTGATGAAGTGCTAATGCAGCCAGTGTTAGTGCCCGAGTGCCAATGTTAGTCAGAAAGTGAAAACCAAGAAGGGCTAGCAGAGAGCACTGCCCCACAGAAAACAGGAAAGGCACCACCACTCAGATTTCTTTATGGAGAGCAACACTAAGTGAAGGACTATCATCTGCACTGCTCCAGGGCCAAAACATTAGTTATGGAGCTATAGTATTCTGACTGGGAATGATGGTTGAGATCAAGTATAGTGCAGAATGGCTTAGATCACTGAAGTCAGCTGCAGAAACACAAAATTATTTGGTCGAGTAGAGATCCTCATGCTTTGCCATTGAAGAGAAACCTGCTGTGGGCTTCAAAGTGAGCAGAAAAAGACTCCTCCTGTCTATCTCTTGCTATGGACAAGAACGATGAGAAACACTCAATGCAGCAGCAAAATTAATACATTTGGACAATATCAGCAGAATCTGCAATTCTGTGCACTGGCTCACAGAAAGGTTGGCAGGCAGCCAGTGGAGTTTCTGCATGCCAAACATTCCCAAACATTGTGGAAAAATCCTCCCATCCTTTCTTTCCCAAAGCTGCTTATTGTCCAAACAGTGATTGAGTGTTGGGAATGTGATTCTCACTGCTTGGGTGTGGCAAGCCCCATTTGTTCTGTTCCTCTGCAAGGTGAAAGGAAACCTATTTCAGTTTCACAGGATAAAAATGGCATAGCTTCAGCTTTCACCTTATGTCAATCCAGAAATTTTATTGCCAATGGCTGTAAAACAGGTTGTGCATATATCTACAACTATAGCTGCATACTTCCAGAACATTCCAGATCAGGTTTTTCCTGTAAAAATGCTGAGGTTTTGTGTTTTCCAGTTTACTATGAGGTGTAGTATTTGGGAAAGTCTTGAACACACCTGTGTAGGTCTCTTCTGATACACTGCTTATCTCCTACTTGTCTCTGTCTTTGTCCAAGTGCTGAGCTGTTTTGAGATTCTTACTTCATCAATCACATCATCATCATCATGTTTATCTTTGCCAATGCCTGATAACAGCAACAATTGTGACTCCACATGATTTTAAGGCATGATGAAAATGTTACGGGAAAGGCAGGTCATGTAACATCCTATAGTGGCACTGCAAAGCCACGTTCTCTCCTGTCTAATGTTTGGAAGTGCATTTACCAAAATCTGTTGCATTGCTGCAATTGTTTCTTACATTGCTGCAAATCTCATCATAACATCTCCATCATTGGAGAGGACATGACAGACTATGTGAACAACTTATCTGCCCCACAGCAATATCTCTGCCTGTCCCTGAATCATAGAATCATAGAACAGTTTGGGTTGGAAGGGACCTTAAAGATCATCCAGTTCCAACTCCCCTGCCACGGGCAGGGACACCTCCCACGGGATCAGGCTGCCCATCCAACCTGGCCTTGAACACTTCCAGGGATGGGGCAGCCACAAGCTCCCTGCGCAACCTGTGCCAGTGCCTCACCTCCCTCATCATGAAGAAATTCTTCCTTATGCCTAATCTAAATGTGCCCTTCTCCAGTTTATACCCATTGCCCCTCGCCCTATCACTACAAGCCTTTGAAACCAGTCCCTCTCCAGTTTTCCTGTAGCCCCTTCAGGTACTGTGCTGAGAATCCCAGCACAGTGCAGTGGGGACAGGTTGCAGAGTAGAGGCGTTTTGGCAGCTAGACCCAGCCAGTGTCCACTTTTTGAGATGTGTGTCTCATGCATGCCTTTTTTTAGAGACTCATGCTAGACCCATAGAAAGGGGCAGAATAGCTGTTTTATTGTGACATTCAGCCCCCACTGAAAAGCAGAGATGATTGCAGGTACTTAAACTACCTCAGGTTATCTGTGCAAGAATCATATGATAGAATCATAAAGCCTATTTCTCATTGTGCTGGTTCAAGAGGCATGATGTTCTGTGCTTTGGACCTAGTGTAATACCTACTTTTACAAGAAAAAAAATGATGTTAAATACTAACAAATGAAAAGGCTCGGTTCATGTATTAATTCTTGAGGACTGGAGGTAAATTTCTGCTATAAATTTCTGCCAGTTCAATGTTTAGAGGCAGACAGAACACAATAATATGTATTTAGGATATATGTGAAATTCTTTCCAAAAGGTTTGGTTTGATGTGATTTTGCTTACTTTCCTGCTTTCACACTCACAGAGGTTGTAATACAACTTCTGAAATCTGCATTTTTGCCCCTAAATTAGAATAAAGGAAAGATCATTAGGATGGATTAATTTGCTATTTTAAGTTCAATCAAAAGGCCCTACTAACATTAATTAAGCTGTGCTGACTTACGTCAGAATAATATTTGGCCAAACAACATAGTATAACATCATAGATGGCATATTATCTGTGATTTGACAGTAGCTTGCAATTCCATTACAGTGCAAACCACAGTTCATTAAATAAGACATAAAATCTACATTTTTCTCAAGTTCCAGAAAAATGAACAGATAAATTCAGAAAATAATGACCTCAAAGCCAAAGTGGTTATGTTCAACATCAATAATAATAAAAAATATTCGTGCGGTCCCTTAAATAGAGCTTCTGTATAACTTTGAGCTAGAGATTGATGGTGCAGATAAAACTTTATGTCACAGAGAGCAGGATTTCCTTGAGCAATAGAAATGGCAAAGACATGTTATTAGAACAGCATTGCATTCAGTCAGAAGGTCAAGTTCAGTGTCATGTTTTCCATTAAACAAGATCAGAATTTGCATTGTCTCAAGCCTGTACATTTCACAAACAATGTCAGACTTCATTGGCACATATTACCCTGTCTGTGCCTCCTTATAACATACAGCCTGACAACAGCCCAAACGCAGATCTTAGGAGTCTGAGAGCTTTGTGGTAAAGTTTCTGAGATGATGTAAAGGCAGCTCTGAGCCCAACAGGTACCTGGGTAGGTAAAAGTACCAGAGACTAACATAACGTAAGCCCATGGAGTGACTTCTAAATATGAGGAAAACTAGGAAAATTAAAGGAAAGAGCTCAAGTATTTTGGTGAAACTCCAAGGTAACCATGTCTCCCAGCACACCACAACATGAGATAATCATGGTGACAGAAACTCAGCCTCTTCAGGAAGGGACAACCCTCTGTGGGACAACTTTCGGCAGCGGTAACTGTGCACAGGACAACTGCTGCCAAGTCTGCACAAGGACAGACCTCCACAAGAACAACTAACTCCCTGCAAGAACAATATCCATAGAGAGCCATTAGAATTAGGGTTAGGCTTCGGGTTAGGCTTAGGTTTAGGGTCAGACTTCAGATTAGAGTTTGGCTTAGAGTTGTCCCTACATAGAGTTGTCCCCAGTGAAGAGCTGGCTGCAGAGAGCAGTCCTAGACCTCAGCCTCTTCAAACGGCAGAATAAGGGGTTGCTGCAATGTCTAGCTGCTGCTGTCCTTGTGTGATGTCCAACCAGTGGTTAAAATAACCATAATTATTATCAGACAGGTCACAACAAAGTTCCTCACCTATATTTTAAAGAACACTTACGTCATTGCATCTCTGCACTGAAATACAAGCACAAGCTAAAACAGGTGTAGAGAAGGATAAATGTTTTCTATCTCAGATCAAAATGAGATGCATGGAAACATACATGAGAAAATAAAGGCTAGGTCAATTATTTTCCTGCCAAAAATAAAGATATCAGTGATTAGAAGAACAAATAAAAACCCAAACAAGTAATTTTGCTGAGAGAACCCTAGATCTTGTTTACTGCTCTGTAGCTAGGTTAGGGAAAATATTTCATGTTCTTTTTCTTGTTTTCCTCTTCTTTCCTTACTTCCCTATATGCTCTTCTCTTAAGAGTTGCCAGGCCTTCCTTGAATACTTTGAACCTCTTCAGGCTCAAAGTTTAAGAAAAAAGTTAAGACAGAGTCCTCCAAAACAAAGGCTGAGATCTCTAGATCTCTTTCCAAGTCTGTAAGTATCAGTGTTTGCTGAGTGAAGAATCTCCTTATCTTTCAGCTTAGATCTCCTGTAATAACAAAATGTACAAGTCTGAAAACATCCACCAAAAAAACTAAGCATGAACATCACAAGATCAGCCACATAAGGGAATATACACCTGTACCTGGGTATGTATGCACATTTTTTATATCAATGGTGATCTACCAGGCTTGGAGTTGATAATTTTGTGGTTGATCATTGAACCAGTTTCATTGTTTCTTAGTACACTGTATCACAAGCTGAATTTGTAAAGGTCACTGATTTACTCTCAAAGGCATTTTTATATGGTAGAACTACACTGTCATTTTGTTATTTTATTCTCCCACTTTTCATTATTATTACATAAGAATGTCAAGACATGTCTAAGGGCAATACTTCACTATTTTTCCTTATAAACAAACATTACCATCATCTTCCAGTATTTATGCATAACCACAGGTTTTCCAGGTGAGTGGAAGGATTGTATTGATTGGTATGTGTGCTGCACTGGGCCAAGTCTGAAAGCCCTTTGGTAGATGGACTCTTTTTAAAATTCAGGTTGCAGGGAAACCTGACTTGAAGGTATTTTACAGAACAAGGCCTGCTGGATTATTTTTCATTCATCTTGAGAGTGATCTGCAAAGTGCTGGTGGCACCTACAGGGAGCATTCCCTTCCTCCCCTTCCAGACACACATCTCTGACTTTTGCATGAAACTTGCTCTTCAGAGCAGCCATGTAGGAAACCATAGGGAGAATCTTGCAACATTTTCTTGATAATAGCTACCCCTCATTTTATTTTTTCTTGCTTTGGATCAGTATCTAGAAAGACTTTCATGAGGTTACCTCTTCAAGCACTCTTACCATCTGTTTGTTCTCTGAATCGTGATTCATCCTTTCCATTCTGTAGCATTTTGATGAAGTTTTTGTTTCAATTTTGTTAGTACAAAACACTCCTAGTGACTGAATGTAGAAAGTGTGCTTAGTGGTTAGAAGAGAAAAACAAGAGCCAGGACATTCAAGTTCTACTTTCCAATCAGCCGCTGACACAGCCTGACTGTTTTATGTCACTCCTCACACTTAATTTTCTTCTTTATAGCAAAACATTACTTATTCCCAGGCTGTGGTAATAAATCTCAATTTATTCATGTCTATGAATCCCTTTAAAGATCATGAAATGAAAGGCATTAGCTAAGTGTCACACATTATTGATATTATTCTTACTTATTATTTTTCATAACTGAGGGTGAAAGGAAAGACACGTAAGTTTACCAAACACTTCAGTGTCAGGATTAAATTGTGCTAGAGCATTTCCAGAGAAGGTCAACAAAGCTAGTAAGGGGTCTGGAGAAAAAGTCTTATGAGGAGTGTCTGAGGGAACTGGGGTTGCTTAATCTGGAGAAAAGGAGGCAGAGGGGAGACCCTACCATATTCTTGAACTACCTGAAAGCAAGTTGTAGAGTACAGGAGAAATGAAGAAATGTAATGGAAAGGAGAAGGAGGAGCTGAAAGTGAAGTAATAACAACCAGGAGCCTGAGGAGAAGACAGCAGAAAAACACTTAATCTCTACAAACTCTGAAGGCCTACTTCACAGACATGAATATCAAACACTATATTATGAAGTTGAGCTGACGGATAAATTCAACCTCGTGACATCTTTTTTCACTTCCTTGTAGAAACTCAAAAAACTGCTTCCCCCCACCCATGAGCATTGTTCATTCAGCCCAGCCCTAATCTCAGAGCTGACAGTATCCCTGTCCTAGGAGACTGCTGGTGCTCAAAGCCAGATTGCTGCTTTCCATCCATACTCCCCATCTAGTTCTTGTCACAACAAAGCTAAGTTTTGAGAGACTTTTTAGCTCAGATGTTCCAACTCTTTCTTTCCTCATTTTTTTCTGTACAAACAACAGATTGTATTGCATCTGACATGTCAGTTTGATATACAAAGAGGAAAATAAACCAATAATGAAGCTTTCCTGTTCCTTCTGTCAGGCCTCCTATGCCTTTCTCTTTTGCCAGATGTTTTTTCTTGGACTTGCTCCTAAACATTCTGTTTCATTTTCTATAGAGTTATTTAACTTGGCTTTCTATTGAACTGTGTTTTAATACTTTTACAGTGCTTTACAAACAGCCTGCCAATTCTTCCATTCTTTTTTGAAGTGGAGAGATATTATTCCTATTTTACATACAGGGAAAATGAAGGAGGGAGATTGTAAAGTTCATGGAAAACATTCTGCCTGCATCCAGACCACAAAACCACAGTATGGTCTCTTATTGCTGTAAACAACATTTTATATCAGCCTTTCATTCCCAGATTTCCCCTTCAGAGTACGACAGACACAGACACTTCAGTGCCTATGTATTGTGGTCACAAACAACTTCCTTTGAGCCTGGAGTGCAGTGACCTTCATAGGTCAGGAGGCACTCTGTGAACCTCCTATTGCCTGGCAATTCAGCTACAAAATCAGCTGCAAGTACTGTGCCCGAGGGAACTGAATAAACTCTATTGCTTCTCTCTGTCCTTTTGCTAGGGCAGTGTAGTCTGGAGGCATGAAAGTGTTGATTTTTTTTTTCTTGTTCTGCATTCTTTGACCAAATAGAAGCGGGGAGAATTTTCAATAAATAGCATTGGAGAGCAAAAGCTACTACTCCAGCTGAAAATATTTGAATATAGAGCTAATTTCTGTAGATTTTTGAAACACTAATACACATGACAGTTAAGTGTTTGCTGATCTGATAATATATCTTTATATATATATAAGCTGTATTCCAAAATGCTGTTGTGACTATTATGAAATTAGCTTGCTCCCATTCCTCTAAGCCAAAAAAATCCCAAAAACCTCCTACCAAGAAAAAAAAAAATTATTATATACTTATTTTAATTCAAACCTAAAACCTACCAATTTCCGCTCATGTGGGGAGATCTTTTTATATAGCTATTCCTTTTACACTTCATATGTGATATTGCTTTTTTGCATGTTGAACCAAAACCTGGGTTTTATCATTGGTATCAGATGTGCTTTCACAAGGGGGAACAGAAACAAAGTTACTGCTGTAACTTCACTGATTCCTAGGCTAAGATTTAATGTACCTCTGTGCAATCCCTAAAGAAAATGGTGCAAACTGCAATTGCCTTAAAATTCTGATAAAAATTTGTTCTTGAACATTTTGGAAAAAGGAAATAAATTCTCCAATTAAATTGCCTGGTCCTTTACTAGTAACATATTCTGGATAGTCTTTTCACTTGTGGTAAAATGTACAGTTCTTATTCCACTCACAGTCTTGTACATTCCACTCCTCTCTTTAAACTATGCATAGAAGGAAATACTTGCCCTATTGAAGGATGTTTTTAAATCTTGTCTATTCTGCAGGGTTGTAGAAAATTCTATTTTGTCTCAAGATATATTACAAATGTTACTCTTGGTAGATGATTTGATCAGATGATGAGTAATGAAGCGATACGCTATGGGCAAGCTTTTTTTTAGCAGTGGTTATTTCTCTTCAATCTACAGTATCTATTTTTGTATTATTAGAAGAGAACTAGTTAGATTTAGCATATGCCTGATATTGTATGATTGAATCTGATCTGTAGTAAAATCATCATCATTACTGGTAGTCATTGTAAACTCCTTCTCAATAATAATGAAAAAACATATTTCATTCAGCATTGTACATCTAAGTACATACTGTTTGTTGCTGATTCAGCCAGTCTTTAATAACATTCATATTCCCAAAACTCAGGACTTCTTTCCCTGTGCCTTCAGAGCTGAATCTGTAAAATACACATGTATAAAAACATCGTCACATTAGACAACTTAAAAGGAAGCCTACATCTCTCTGGCTTAGCTCAACAAAGTATTGAGGTACAGAAGAGCTCTGTGCGAGAGTTCAAATGGTTGCTTTTGGCAGTAGAAGAGTACTGACACAAAATCTCTGTGGTTTTCAGAGGTTTCCTGAGGTAAGATAAACTGAAATAAGAAATTAAGATAATTTCTAGACGAACAAAGATTCAACAAACTACAGAAGGACCTGGAATCCCCAAGTAGATTTTGTCTTCTCAGCTGCAAATGCAACTAGTTTTCTATCTGTCTCAAAGCTATCATGGTACACATTGTTACAGAGGTAATATATTTTGCATTAAAATTTTCTGTGGGGCTGTTTCAATTACATTTCGCTCTGAGGATTTTCCCCTCTAAATAATTCTGGGGATAATATCTTAGGATAGTGTTGGTCTGTGCTAAAAAAGTGACACTGTGACTGCCATCTTCCAATAATTTCTGCAGTAACAGGACTTTTGCAAACTCCCACTGATAATTTGACTGTATAGCAATCTCTATATATTTACCTAATGAGTATTCAAATTAGTTTATTCCTATGAAGTCATTGCTCTTGTATCTGCTTTTGTTCATCACACTACTTGTAGTCCTATTTAGCTATATGCTCAGGATGCTCAAAGATAGAGTGATGCTTGCCTAGACTGCTGATACCTTGAAATTGGTACTACCAATAGCACAGACAAAGTCTGCTTGGCTAGGTTGCTCATCAAATGTTTATGCTATGGTTCAAAAAATCTAAACCTTCATTCCCTTTTAAAGATTATGATCTTCCATGTTCTATTTTATTTAGATTTAGAGTACACCTTCTTGCAATTAATTGCAAATGTGATTGATCGTGCTTATGTCTTAGGGGCTGCACAGCTTAGCTGTTCTGTATTGATGAGTCAAAGCAATTTTTGGCTGTTTGACTGAGCTGGCTAATGTGACTTTGCACTTGGGTCAGCTGCTTCCAGCTGGGAATGTACCAGGATGGTCAAGGTGCCTGAATCTAAATACACACTGGACAAAGTTTTTAACTAAAGATTAGTGTACCTAACAAACACCTAAGCTTTTTTTTTCCCCGAGTCCCTGGATGGTAGCTGGAGCGAAGTTATTCTGTATTTGTACAAATATCTTCTCTCTCACAACCAGCCTTCCCCTTCACTGAGGCTTCTAATTGTTACTATATTTATTATTTACAAAATGGCTAAAGTATGTCTCAAAAAACCATAGATATAGCTACTCACGTTAGGAATCTGCAGTCTAAATAATGAAGCCTTGGGGCTAAACCCGTTGCTCACATGGCCAAGGACAGCTCCACTGCACTCAGCTGAGTTGCACTTGCATATTCTAGCAGCAGATGCTTAACCTTGTGTTTGCAAAATCAAATGTTATTCCTGAAAGAGCTTTGATGTAGTGAATTCATTTAAGTGACTTTACAGCAGGAAGAAAAGATCTACAGGGGGAAAAAAAGACACTTAAAAAGTTTCCTTGTCTATTTGAATGGAGTTTGATAAGTAACATTTAAAACTATTTTAAAAGCCAAACGATTAGGTTCATCACAAGTGTGTGATTTTAAAAGCAAATAATTTATATTTCATTCTTGTTCACGATGAAAATCAGGGGCTAGAGATGTGAAAGATAAAAAAGTGAAGTCAAAGCAACATAGTCTACAGCTTCAACTGCATATGTGAATCAGAGCATACTTTGTGATGAGCTGGACCTTTCATTGCTCTTGAATGGCTCCAGCCATCTTAACCTATCTTTCAGCATATTCTTATGCCATTAATCTGGCAGAAGTAAAAAGCCTTTCTGCTCTTTATATTCCATTTATTATTGTTACACCCTTAGTACTCCAAATATAAGCACTAAACCTTGAAATGTGTTGACAGTTGTGAGAGTGAATCTCTTTTCGGTATGCATACTACAGAAAAGTAATAGATTTTAGATACTTTTTACTTGCAGTGGAAATATGTGACCATAACTTTATGTAGTAGAAGACAACCATATATTTTTCAGATCAAATCTTCACTCTTCGAAAGTTTTGACCGGTTAAAGTCCTTGGATTGTTTAACGAGTACTGCCTTTTTCTTGATAGCAGAATTTATATTCTTTTCTTTCTCTGTATCAGATGTTTTACTTAATTTAGAAACAATGATCTAAAAGAATATCTAAGCCAAATTCTGTGAAACTATGAAGCAAGTGTTACTTAAGTGAGAAGAGCTATCAGCATTACCCCATTTCAGCTTAGTGGCTTTGGATGCCTGAGGAGGTATTTGGGAAATCAGGCATGGTGAGGGGACCCAGGGTCAGACGGGAGAATGAGGATGAACCTAGGTTGGTACAGGGTCAGGGCTTGATTCAGGACCACAGCTGGGCACAGGTAGGGCTGCAGGAATAGAGTAACCTGTGGGGAAAGGGTCTGGCCCCTACCCTGAGCCCTGCATCAAAATCCAGTGCCGAGGGGATGTAGTCAGGGCCCTGACAGCAAGAAGGAAGATCATTTCTGTTCAATAGTGCCACGTTTCTCAAAGTGAAGTAGATTAGCAGATCCTGGAAGACACGACAGATGATATTTCACAGAGTAATTTCCCCATCTTTTCCTTTTTAATTCTCTGCAGAGGATAAGAAGACTCCAATATATAGGTCACTCTGCAGAAGATCCCCCCAAGAATTCGTCTGCATAGAAAGGAAATGCTGCCACTGCATATTAGTTCTTTGGGGAGCAGCTAGCTGTTGCTCTGAACAAAGGATGGGAGACTTAGCATAAAACTCGCTTTTTCATTTTTAGAGCATTTAGAATAAATCTCACAGAATAACAGTGGAATCAAACCCACAGATCTTCTGCCCTGGTAATTTGTGTCCAAGTGATGTGGGCTTTTATTTCTGAGTGCTGAATTATAATAGAAGGACAAATTTAATACTTGTATATACTGTGTTTATTCTCAGTTATTTCTCAGATTGACAATAATCTCAGCATATGGATATTAGGTCTTCCTTCAACAGCCATACATTAATTCAAGAATGATAGGCATAATTATTAATTTCTTTTCAGTTTCTTCTGTCATTCCCAACTCACTGTTTTATTAATTTCTTTACTGAGCATTGAAGTAGGACTGCATGTAATGCTGCAAAATACAATAATTTAAATTAGAAACACTGTTAACAAACATTTTTGTGAATATTGTTTAGTTACAAAGAGTGCAGATTTAATGTCCTGAGGTCTACAATGCATACTTATGTTCTGTTACCTGTTTTTCTTGGAGGTTTACATAGACCACTCAACTTCTATGCCTCTCTTCGAGGCTGTGCTGTGCTGTGCTGTGGGGTATGCCCTTCCCCAGGCCCAAGCCCTGGAAAGATGTTCTGTCTGCCGGGTTGGTTCCAGCATGATTCTATTACTTTATCCATTGCATACATTGAGATGCCATTGTCCTAAGCAGATGGTGTTCTACCAGAGAGAGACCAGCAAAGCCTGGCTCTGAACGAATACAGCCTTCTTAATTGGAGTACACTCCCTAAAGTCCTTTCGGCATCTCTGAGAAGACAGTGCCCCTTGGTGCAACTCCATCCATTTCAATCAGTTGTGCAGTCCCCCACACCAAGCCCGACCTTGGCCCATGATCATGTTAGTGCTTTGTTATTAAGCCATGAACAGTTTTCTACATCTGCAACTCTGTGCAGACTATATCCCATGAGTTGGTGAAAGCATCACACTCCAGACATTTTTTTAGATAATTTCTCTTTGAGGGTTTAACATACTTGTCATCCCAACTAATTTTTTTTTTAATTAATGATGGATTTAGAGATTAATCACTTCCATCATTTGATTAGCATGATGTAATTTAGACCAGAATCTGATCTATTGCACCACAAATTCTCCAGTGATTCTAAATGAGTTCAAAGAGGCTTGGAATTGAGCAAAAGCATTTGTATGTAAACATATTTATACGTATTCAGATCAACAAGAGTTTAAATTGTATTCAATTTCAGTTCTTCTGCTTGTGTTCTTAATGTGGCTGGTAGATATATTATGTTGTTAGAATTTCATTTTTGGTTTTGCTTTGATCTGTACATTCCTTTTCCTGCAAATCAGATCAAAGCCTACAGGATCAGAAACAAATCTGAGGAAAAAAATACAAAATGTAGATCATTTTTGTTACATTTTTTCCATTATTACTTCTAAAGTAAATTTATTTGAAGGAGTAGGGAGAGGTGATACGTGTACACTAATGAAGTGTAAGTCCAATTTACTCATAACTAATAGAGAGTAGAATCTGGCTTGCAAAACATATAAGGCCTCCTCTTATTTTATGGGTAACACATTGTACTTTGTGTTAACTCCAAAACAAAACAAACACTGTTTTCCTGCAGAAATCTTGATGGACTGGAAAAACAATGGAGGGATGAACAGAAAAGCAAACAAATTCCACCAAGTGGATGTTGATTTTACCTTTCTCTGAACTGCGTCCAGGAATTAAATAGCAGAACCGTGATGCCATAGCAAGTAGCTAGAACTTCTTAAACATAAGTATAATCAAGTCTGTTTCCATGCATTTTCGACTCACAGAAACAAATTAAAACCAATGAGTATATGTAATCATTTGCAGAAATAGGTTTGAGGTTTTTTTCTGGTAATGCTTCCAATCTATGACCTTTAGACTCTGGGGACATGTGGTCTATTTCTACAGTTTCTGAGAAGAGGAGTTAAGGACAGCAGCTCCGCAGTCAATAGGTTTATGTTCTCTCAAAATCTACTGGGAAATATTTAGGGATCCTGAAGTGGCATCTAGTGGAACAATAATTCTCCGTTTCATGCTGCTTCAGAAGGAAGGTATCTCAGAAGAGCTACCAGAAATAAACAGTGAAATCCCTCAAAAGCTGAATGTCCCTTTTCTAAGGGACTGCATTCAGTCAACATATTCAGCCCTGGGGTAGATTTGCGGAGTAGTTCAAAACACATAAGTCTCCATGTAACCCCTAAGCGCTGCCCCCCTGTTTGCGGGCAGCAAGATGCATACTTTCCCCTGCACATACTGCAGCTCCTCTACCAGCAGCCAGGGTGCAGCTCTTGGGTTTTCGCAGGTCTCCAGTTCCTTTCCCAGGGCCCCACACCCTTTTAGCAGCCAGGTCTGCTGGGGCTCCCTCCCAAGTCAGGTTTCCTCTGACCTACCACACCCTTCCCTCACTAACAGCACGCTGGAGAGTAGAAGGTTTCAGCCCGTTGGGTGTTGAACTGGTAGCTAATGCACTAAGACAATGGTAGGTTAATTGGGATTCAGTATTCTGTCTGTTTATACATGCAGCACTGGGACATCAGCTGTGGAGAAGACCACCTCTTATATTGAGTGTGTCTGTAGCATACAATTTTTGTATTCCTTTTCATCTTGGTGCTGTGTGGCTTGGCTGAATGTCAGAGCAGAAACTATGTAAACAAATGTATAGATATATTTTTCTTCCTCTTGCACAGCAGAGCGGTATCAGTTGTGTTCATATTTCCTCAGCATCCATATGACTGCATTGCAATAACTAGAAAGTTTGTGGGGGTTGGTTCTTTATTTACTTTTGTTCCCTTTTTATTTTAAATAGAGGAGAGAAGGTCTATAACATCCCCTAGAAATACAAGAGGCCTACTATACTCTGTTGTCCATGCATCACTGCTAGATTTTTTCTAAGCTTCTTGAAGAACATAATCAGATTTCTAAGAATAGAACATTATTAGATCTTACACACTTCTCTAAAACACAGGGGAGTTCCCAGTGTCAAGAGATGGAATTAGTGTTTAGACATTGTGATGATTTTAAAGTCATCATGTTTTACATGGAAAGAGAGAATGCTGCTGTACATAGGATAACCCATGTAATGCTCATACAGCAGTACATTAACTCCATGGATGACATTTTTCAATTATTTGCTTGTTATACTCTGTTATCATCTGTTGAAAGGAAAGGAAAAATGCACACTACTAACATTGTGACACAGAGAAATATTAACCTATATTCCTTCCCAGAAGTCTCATTTTCCATGTTGCTCACTTTTAGCATATAGCTACTAACATGCAGAAAAGAGGTTGAGAAAATATGAATGACCTGAGGAAAGTAGTAGAGCACCCATTAAATTATCCCTTTAATGGTAAATCTCAGTTTCTGCAGTGGATAGTGCTGTGGAACTTAACATGTCATCTCAGACTTCTGAGCTGTGTGGAAAGCCATCCCTATGAAAGCAGGATAAAACTGAATCCATTCAGGGGCACATCCCCGCCCTTTTCATCACTTCTATGTCTTCTCTAGAGGGAAACAATGTTTTTGTGTTCTGAGCTCCCTCATGGGAACAGTACAGTGGGCACTTACCTCCTCTCTGAGTGTTTTTTTTAACCCACTGCCCATAAAAGAAAGATTGTAGGGTGCACATTATTTTTTGTTTATGGCCTAGTCAGAACTCCAGTTGTCTGTTACTGAAGAATTCTCATTAATGGTATTTTTCTGCCTAGATTTAACTGGCTATAACTTACTTATTTGAGTGCATGTTTAGTTCAGGTATTCAATCCTAGTTAATTAAGTTCAGGAAGAGCTAGGCAGGCAAAAAACAATTAATATGTGTCCCTAGAGTGTTCTTTGAAACAGAAGTTCTGTTGTTCTGGTAATTTTAACATATTCTTTAAAATTATATCCACTGTTAATATGTTTGGAGCACCTGTTCAAGGTATTTTGATTCAAAACAGTTAAAAAATTCATCATATTATTTGAAAAAAAAATTGCCAGCATTAAAAACAATATCACATTACTCATATTATTGGCTATATGATAAGTGAATGACATAGGAACCCTAGCATCAGTTTCTTTTACTCATCCCAGTGTCTGGAAACACAGATATATTTTGCCCTCTGCATTGTATGTAGCTTGAGTACATCTGAAGAATGAATGTTTATAATCTAATCTAATGTAATGGCGGAGAGCTTAATTACACAGATCTTCAAAGAAATATTGAGTTCATACAAATATATGTGAGATCGGTAACTATTTCATTTGGGTATCGTGCACACAGATATACTTGTGACGCTACATAAGATCCACTGGACTGCATTATAGTGATTACTTTATTAACTCCAATTACTAAAAAAATGCTTAATTTATTGTTTTGTGAAGAAAAAATAATGACTGTAAGTATGATTTTTCTTTTAAGTATTAAAACTAAAAAGCATTTCAACAAGAGGAAAAATCAATTGCTTTTTTATGTGCAGTGAAAAACAACTGCAATATTTTGAAGGAAGACCATCAACTCATGAAAAATAATGGTTCCAAAACCAATAAAGCATTTGACTAGAACGTAGTGATGAATTTATTTAAAGGCTAGTTTCACTACTTGAGTTTAGAAAGTGTTTTAGAAGCAGAAGGTCATTGTCAATATATTGTGATATTCCAGGACATCTGGCTCAAAGAATGACCCTAAGTAGACCATTGAACAGCATAATTTAGGGCAGTTTTGAATTCTAGCAACTGTTTTTGTGGATTTTTTTTTCTTTTTTAGAGTTTAGGCTTATTACTATCAGAAAGCTTAGATTGAATTTTTGTGCAAGTGATTTGTGTTGCTGGTCAGAATCTACTTTAAAGCACTTACAACCTTATTTTGCCAACAAATAATTTCAGTTATGAATTTTCTTCTAGAATATGAAATCTGTTAACAAAATAGAGAAAGTCTGGCTAACCCACTTAATATTAACACGCAGGGAAAATTCCCCAAGTAGTTACCCATATTACAATTTTTATCCAATAAAGTAGTTAGGATCTCCATACTTTCCATTTTCCATGCTTTATACAGAGAGTTTTTACATAACTCTTGCTAGTCTTGAGATGCCACTGTACTTTTCTAGTCCCCTTTGGCAGAGTAAGTCAAACCAGTCAAAGACAACCTTATGCAGCATAAATGCAACTATAAGAGGAGCCAGAGCACAGAAACCATTCCATTACACCCCTTCCAGACTATTTTGCTTAGCAATGTGCCAGACAGAAGATTAAAATTGCACAAACCAGGGCAGGAGCTATGCTGCACCTTTGCATGGTGAAGGTCACAAAGAGGAGATGAGCAGGGTTCTGTATAATGGGGTTTTGCTGAACTGGAAGCACTCTCAGCAAATTATAGTGGGGATGTGGTCTGCAAGGTAAGGCAGGGGTCTTAAAATCCCTGTCACTTGCAGACACTTTTGAAAGAGTTATGGCCTTGAAGCTGGTGGCTCAGTTATGTTCCCATCAGCCTATATTTTAATGCAAAGGGCTATGGTATGGTGTCATTCTGATTAGTATCTATTGTTACACATGTTGTGCCCGTATGGCCTCAAGACATGAGTGGTTGGGTGGTAGGTTGTGCATCTGCATCTGTTTCTGTGCTATATTTGTGTAACCCAGCAGCCAAAGCTGAACTTAACACGATCACCATTGAGGTATTGGTGAACAGCACTGGCAAAACTCGCACTGCCCTCCATGTTTCACTGCAGTGTATTTACATTGTTTAAACACTGGAAGCATGGGAATTTTTTATGGGGATTAATAAGTAAGGCGGCAAGGGCCAGAGAGCTTCACAGACAAATCAATATGATTTCAAACGAAGTTCCTCTTTATTGAGGGTCAACCCGTTTATATAGGGCAAGCAGGCCAAAAACATCAGGTAGACTCTCATTGGTCACTGCCCTAGCAACCAGCCTCTCCTGGCAACCGCCCATCCCAAAATCTCCCTGCCCCAGCAGGCCTGAAAAGCTCTTGTCCTCTTGCAAACCACTCCATTAACATAACACAACAGAGTGATCCCAGCCCCGCCCTGCCAGGGTACTTAAGGAAACAATCCCAACAAATAAGACAGGAGAATGGAGCTATTGGAGGAGCCGGGGTTAACTTGCTTATGAAAATTACTCAGTAACAGCTTTGTCAGGGCTGCTGTAGCAGTTCATATTGCTGCTTCTGCTCTTCAACAGGGGAAGAGCTTTCACAAACTATTTCATTTTTCCCTGATAGTGTAGTCAGCCTAGCAGAGATTCTTACATGAGTTTCAAGTGATTTACAGCAGCAGCAGCCTTGACTATAACTGGACTAAATCCAGAGAACAACTCTTACACCACTCAGAGTAAGAGCAGCCAAATTCCACACACTAGTTAGAAAATTCACACAAAGTAGTTATCATCCAAGTGCTTGAGTGTTCTGATACTGACAAATACACTCAGTTGTTCCATTTTTATTTGCTTTAAAGTCTTGGCAGAGCTTGAAATATATTCAGTTCCAGACTCAGAGTCACTACAGCCTGAGGTAGGCAGCAGATAAGGCTCCATTCACAGTATAACTTTCAACACCATCCAGATTTTTTCTTTAGGTTGTTAAGATCTACCTTGACTATAGTCTGAGGATAGCTTGTTGGTTTAAAAATTTAATGGGCTTTTATTGTGGTAGCAGCATGGCATGTTCTCTGTCCGTATTTCAATGTTTTGGTAACTTTAAAAGAATTGCTACTCATACAGAGAACTTCATTGGAATTTCACTTTACACAATCCCTAGGCTTCTATTTAATTTATTTCCTGACAATTTTCTTAGAATAGAAACACAAGACATATCTTCTGAAATACTTGTGTCTTGCAACTACCAACAGCTCTGAGACTGTGATATGAATCTGTTGATCTGCAGGAGTACTTGTAACAGCTGTTCAAGGCTTGAGCATTCACTAAGACATGGGGGGTTTTATTGTTTCTGTGTCTTATGGTCCTTGCAGAGTAATCTCTGATTCAATGTGTGAATTGCTATTTACTTCAAAACAGTTCTGCACATTCAGGTATTTTTAAAAAAGAAGCAGAAATCATTTTAGTCAAACCATTATCAACACCATAGGGGTGTTGATTGACAGTGACTGAACATGAGCCAGCAGTGTGCCCAGGTGGCCAAGAAGGCCAATGGCATCCTGGCTTGGATCAGAAAGAGTGTGACCAGCAGGTCCAGGGACGTTATTCTCCCTCTATATTCAGCACTGGTGAGACCACTCCTTGAATCCTGTGTTCAGTTCTGGGCCCCTCACCACGAGAAGGATGTTGAGGCTCTGGAGTGAGTCCAGAGAAGAGCAATGAAGCTGGTGAGGGGGCTGGAGAACAAGTCTTACAATGAGTGGCTGAGAGAGGTGGGGTTGTTTATCCTGGAGAAGAGGAGGCTGAGGGGAGACCTCATTGCTCTCTACAACTACCTGAAAGGAGGTTGTAGAGAGGAGGGAGCTGGCCTCTTCTCCCAAGTGACAGGGGACAGAACAAGAGGGAATGACCTCAAGCTCCTCCAAGGGAGGTTCAGGCTTGACATCAGAAAGGAGGATCACTGGGCACTGGAACAGGCTGCCCAGGGAGGTGGTTGTTTCACCCTCCCTGGAGGTGTTTGATTCACCCTCCCTGGAGGTGTTTAAGGGACCAGTGGACGAGGTGCAGAGGGGCATGGTTTAGTGACTGATAGGAATGGTTGTATTTGATGATCCAGTAGGACTTTTCCAACCTAGTGATTCTATGATTCTGTGATTACAATGTAGCAACTTTGGTATCCCAACCTATGCAAAGGTCCTACTACAAGACAGCAGGAGATGACTTTGCTATAGAGTCTACTTGGGAATTAACATGTTCAAGTATTAACTCATACGTTAAGTAAACAGTCAACACAAACATAACATAGGCATCCCATTGTTCCTTTTTTACTATACAGCTAATGGAGACTGTTCACTTACTTAGGCTTATAAGTCTTATTTGAGACTTGTCTGGTATAGCACCACTGGGGATACATTTTAAGTATCATATCAGATGTGACATGATGGGAGGTGGTGATTGCAGGGTCTACTACATCACAACAAATGTGGGCAATGTTATTTATAGTTACACATATATTTAGTGAGATACTTGTATATATGTGTGTAATCATACTTGCAAAGAAAAATGTCATCTTCTTGAAAAGTCCTTGATCAGAAACATATAACCATTCAAGTTAAGACTGATCGCTGGCATGGAGACGATTTGCCAAAATACCAAGAAGCTTCTTGATCTGGTTTCCTAAATGACAACAATCATACACTGAACTATTTTGAAAACTGGGCCCCATTACATAAGATCTACCCTTGCAGGTTCACTTACTGCAGTGAGTGACAACCAAGATGCTGGCATTTGTTTCCCAAGTCATGTGATTCCCTTCAGAGCTGTGAAAGCCAATATACCTCTACTGAGTCACAAAACAGTTGAGGTTGGAAGGGGCCTCCTGCTCAGAACAGGGTCACTGAGAGCAGGCTTCCCAGGGCCAAGCAGAGTTGGGGTTTTAGTATCTCCAAAGATGGAGACTCCACAAACCCATTGGCTAACCTGCTCACCAACCTGTGTTTCCCCTGTAGACTTTATTCTGAGTAGAGATTTCACTGAAGTCACTAGTGTATCTACTTTTAGTCTTCTCCAGCCTGAGACAGGAAAATGTGCTGACAGCGAGTCATCTGAGATAGCGAACAGCCAGCTAGAAAAAAGTGTAGTCCCCAAGCATCTATATTACTAGGGGAACCAACTGCCAATGTTAAATGCTGAATAGCAGAAATGTTGTCTAAAAGCTTGGGTGGAAAGGAGCTATAATACATAAAAGCAAGTACATTATTATTATTATCATCCAGCTTTACTAACAGCTGCATTATCCTTTAATTTCTGCTGTTCTGTACCTTTTCAGAGCTTTTTTGTCCCTGGTCCAGCTGGTTCTTGATTAGGGATCTACCAGACAAAACTGACCTCTTTTCTACTAAGAAGTATGTAACACACTGTCTAAACATGCGGCCTGTTTCTAAATCTCCAGCTGCTTTTGCTTTTATGGTAATCAAGCAATCTTCTGGAGAGTACAAGCACGAAGGTTGTTAAACACTCTTGTCCTTAAAAGCTTTTCAAACCCAATTTTCTCTGTTATTGTCATTCTGGAATTTGATAGTACTTTGCAACAACAGCAACAAAACTCTACTCATATTTCTCAGACCTGCGAAAGAATAGGCTTTGTATATTTGAATAGGCATTGCTGTAGCTCCTAATAACAACTTAGCAGAAAATATCAGCTTTCATTCAAGAAAGGTAGTGTTTATCAATTTAAAAGTTAGTGGGTTTTAAGTGTCATGAAGTGCAACATTCTGTTCTTCATTTGAGATCTTCATGCCCATTTCTTATGTCATTAATAGTTCTAGGCAACTACAGAAGAAAATACTTTTGGTAAAGCTATTTTTTAAGTAAAAGTAATACAATATAAAACATCACATATTTTGGATTAATTCTTTTTTTTTTTTTGTGAATTGCTGTTCAAAGTACAAATATCTCTGCAATACACAAATCACTTCTACATGAAATATTTTCAATTGTATTAACATAGGATCAACATTATGTCTGTCTTCTGCTGCAGACTGTAGCAACCCCTTATAAAATGGCTGCTAGTCTCTGCAGAGCAGATCTCTCAGAAGTGGAAAACAGCAGCACACCAAAAGCAGAAGCAATCACAGTGTCATAAGTCACATTTGTTAAATCCAAACAGCAAGATTTTCAGTCCAACTTTTTCAGTACGAATTTCTTTCTCGAGGAGGAGATCCAGAGATTTGCAGTGTGTGTTTGTTTATGTGGGCATGATATTCAAACTAAACTTTTATACCTGAAGTTTCAATGCTCATGTCCAGTGTAATTATGTTCAGCTGTTTGCTAGGGCTTCAAAAAGGTCTTTTTTTTTTGTGGGCTTCAGAACATGGTGAGGTGTCAAACCCGATATTCCTCACAGCTCCTCTGTGCCTGCAGTTCTCTGTTAGAAGAGCTATCATACTGAATAATTACGCTATTTCCATTGTAAAAATGAATATGAAAAATTGCTACAGGGGATCCTCTTCTTCAAACAGATGGCAAATCTTTCTGATAAATGCACAACAGAGTGGTTCAGCAGCTTAGGGTACTGCGGAACTTCATGGTCATTGCCATGTTTTGTGCTGGCATTTGTACTTCGTAGTAATTGCTTCCAAAATTTCTCAAAAGTTAAAGTCTTGTTGGAATAAAATAGGAGCTCAATTTGCACATGATTTCAGTTGCCAATTACATGTAAACTTCTGTAAGTAATTCTGGTAATTGTTGGCTGTTGTATTGTTAGTGTTTTCTTCTGAATACTGATACTTCAAAGCTGTAGTTGATAAAGAGCCATGGCAACAGTTAAAATGCATGGATAAAATGCTCTATGTATGTACATGTGTGCAAGCAATCAGATCTCTCCATGGCACATCTGCTGAGAGGTGATTTGGAGCCAGCTCCCACAGATTTTGGCAGAGACCTAAGCCAGCTCTATCACAGCCTGGTGAACGCCACCATCAAGGGTAGCTGAAACTAGCACATCTAGCAGTGAACCATGCAAACTCAAATCCCTGCTACTGGTACTGTGTATGGCAAGTCTCTGCTGCAGAGACAGAGTTAGGTAGCTGGGAGAAGAAACACTTGAGCTTTTTCTGGAGCTCAATGCAGTGGTCCACATCTGTCAGAATTCTGCTTACAAATATCATTTTGGAAAAGGAAAAATACTGTCAAAGTTTGGCAGAGTAAAGTAATACCTCTAAAATGCAGGCCTTTGCTCTCATCTCAGAGATGTACTACTAGGAAACACCCTGTTAAAGACTGAAAAAGTTTTGATGATATAGGTGTTATTTTAGTCATATTATATTATATTGGAAGTTGAGTAAATACTTAGGAACATCCTTCATAGCTAAAAAACATCTGTGTGCTTCCACCTCATTAGTGTCTATATAGGCCCTTCAAAACTGGTACATACAGATTTACAGATTCACTTTTTCTGTAGTTCAGAGAAAGGGTGAGGGGCTGGGAGAGAAGTTGAGATGAGAGTAAGCAGCTGGAAGGGCATCAAGAATGTTGTCATCCTGTTGTAGACATATTTTATATGCCTTCAGCATATCAAAGAACAATGCTAATTTGGCTCCAATGCAACAAATTTATCTGCATTTAAAAAAAAAAAAAAAGATAATAGTTTCCTGGTCGACACATACCAAGCAGATGTCCAGTGACAACTTGAACAGCCAGAACTGAGTATTTCATAAGTTTGTGCATCAGGACAGACATGAAAGGAAAAGTTTCTATTCTGGGTGTTCCATTTACAGTTTCTAGAACACCAGGCATTGTCCCACTAGTGCATTTTATGTATTACATAAATTATGTAGTGATATCTAATGATTAGTTTTCTATAGTATATATTGTCCAAACATGGATATAAATACCTCATCTCTTTATCATTTTCAAATGAAGGTTTATATATTCACATGCCTGTATACATTGGCAGCAAAACAGCCTCTGTGGGTGTGAACAACCAATACAGTGGCTTGAGCCTCTGTAACATTCTTGGAAAAAAAATGTAGGCTGGGGTAAGATAAGAGTCTTCTGGCAATGGGATGATACAAAGTTTGGTCTTGAAATGCTACTGTGTCAGTTGGTTTATACTTTTAGTATTTTGCAGTTAACAGAAAGACAAGTGGTTACTGAAGCAGAAAATAAACAAGAAATAGAAAGGATAAAAATGTAACACAATTTATCCTGAAAGGAGAGAGTCAATATATTGCTCTTCCGGGTGAAAGTCAAAGCTCCTGAACAAAGACATTGATTTACTCAAGAAACTTGATTTTGGAGAGTTTCATTTAAATTCTTATAACTTTTAAAATAAGTCTTCATCTAGGCAGTGAGCCATGAAATTATTACCAGACGATGCTACAGTCCAGTCCAAGACCCAAAATGCAATTCTAATATAGAATATGTTAGAATATACAGGTGCAGAAGCAACAGGGTGGCTGGGTGTGCAGATGTGGTACAAACCAGAGTGCTGAGCAGATGGTTGAGAGCCAGGAGCTGCTGCCTCAGAGGAGGAAAGGATACTACTTTTGTGAACATGTATACAAAATTCACAGGACATGACTGAATCACAGCCTGGAAGGTGGATTTCCTGGGGCACTAATAACTTGTGGTGTTTTCTGCAAGAACTTACTTGTTTTTATACTGCTGTGGAAAAATTGCTGTGAATAACTAAATTATTTGGTTTGTTTACATTAGACATACCTGATCAACTCAGAGATAAACCCAAGCCTTGAATTAACTTTCTAGTGAATTGGGATTTTTTTCAAACTACATTTGAACATTCAGTCTTCTATTCAGCTCCTTCTCAGATCACATTTGATCTTCCACACACTCAACATGGTGTTGTGAGAGATACCAGCATAGCTGACTCTTTCATTTCCTTCTTCAGTTTTGTGTCTCTCTTTCTGTCCAGACTGACTTCTCCCTAATTAGATCTTTTCTGGAGACCTGGTTTATTTGTAATCTCATTGACACATTAATCAACTGTCTTCACCATCTACACATTTAAGATGGAGAAAGTGGCAAGAAAAAAGGTGACATTTTCTATGGGAGTGTCAGATCATCCTACCTAGTCTGCATTTATTTCTTAAACAGTCCAGACAAAGACACTTGATTTTTGTTTATGGAGGAGTAACTTAACAAACATAAATAATAATAATTTAATTACTAACTACTTCAGAATGGTCTCAAAATGTGTCAGTTGTATGCAGTACACATGTTGCATTCATATATATTGCATAAACACATATTCCTTTATATCCTGTGCATATGTATGAAGGAATGGTTGCCATGAAACTTCCCACCTTAGACAGCTTGTAGTGTGAGGTTCATGGACTTTTTTCCCCTTTATTTCTTCACATTAACAGTATGTATAAAAATCCAATCTGATAAAGTTTATCTGGGAAATAAGATATGTTTAGCCAACTGAGGTAGTGGGGAACTCCTCACCTAAACCTTGGAGAGTCTGAAAATTTCTGAGCATTTGAAGTCTGCAAATCAGATTAACTCTTTTCCATAAAAGGGGCAGACCTTGAATCCTTCCAGAAAACTTTATCACAGTTTCTAATGACCTGTTGGGAAGATTACTGATGTAAACACGGTGCTGGTACTGAGTATGTATTTGCAGGATATTCTGCACCTCCTTTTAGCTGTTTTTAGATTGCTTCACCAGGATCAAGCATCATCTTGTTTTTCTACCTGCAGTGAGATGTCACAAACCCTTTGGTGTCAGGTTTTATGCTGTCAGTAAGGAAGACCAGTAATTTGTAACTCCTGCTGCAGCAACTCCAGTCATGACTGCAAAGGCAAGGCACCCAAAGCAGCTGCACATCAGAACCTTAAAACACAATACTGATAGTACTGTAACTTACTTGGAAAGTTCTTTCTCCTATGGCAGGAACACAATGTTCTATTCTGGGAGATGGCTGTTTCCCCAAAGTGTTCTTTTTTTGCCTAATGCATTTGCTGAAGGATAGGACATTATCTGCCTACACATAAAATGCAGGAGCAATGTTATTCCTCCAATTTGCATTATTCATCCAGTACAAGAAAGCTTTTGTTGTCAAGGGGAAGCTTGCTGGGCTGGCTTACTCTATTATTAATAAATAACTGAAATACTGTTTTAGTCATCTAAACTTAGAACAATTTATTTTATTTGTTTAAAAGCTAGAGTCAAGTAAATAACCAAAAGTTAATTTTGGTAAAAAATACAGTAAATTCTGTAGAGGGCAAGTTTGTAACAACATGTTTTTACCTGCAGAAAGACAAGGAAAAAAAGAAGAAAAACAAAAAAAGAAGAAAAACCAAGTTCTGAGTTAGGGTGCTGAATCACTACTTTTCAGAAATGCCCTTTGTCAAAACAGAAGGACATGAAAGACACCAGAGAAGACTAGTCAAGCCAAGTCAAAAGTGGAGTCAGGCCATAGACTGCAGAATGGGATCTCAAATGTTCATTGTTACTAACCCTCATGTTGGACTCTAGCAGCACTGGGATCCCCAGCAGTTCAATAAATCTTATAGGACTGTGACATTTGGCACAGATGGTCTTAACATGGAAAGTATTATTTCCACACTTTGCAGAAATGTAAATTTGATATCCCTTAACCTGCCACAGAAAGTAACTGCATAGAAGTTAAAAGCTTTTCTTTTGCAAGGTTATATTTTAACACCATTTTAGTGTTCTGCTCTACCTAATTAAGAGTTAGAGCTTGATGGTGTGGGGAGAAATCTTCAAAACCAGAAAACACAAATCTCCAACATTATTTGTCTCTTGCTTTGCTGGCAGTTGAGAAAGATTAGAAGGGCTTTTGTCTTTTCACTTGTACACATTCATGTAATCATGTAACCTCCCATGCACATCTGCGTTAGTCACATCTGTAGCACAAACTTCCTGAAACACAAGAAGAACAGCACTCTTTCTGTCCATGGTGCACTGATTTGTTTCTATCTCTCTGCCAATTTCCCTTCAGAAGTGTTGAAAAATCTTTGTAAATACGTTTGATATTTAAAGAGGTAAGAGAGTTATATTAAGTTCTTATTTGATACTGAAACATGTAGTCCTGGGGAAAACTGTGTTGGCCAAGAATTTGTTCCTAACACATCTGCCTTCTGTATTTCCTACAATCTGGTGTACATATGTGCTTTTGTAGTTACAATTGTAGTGATATGTTGCAGTGACACTATGCCTGTTAACAAGTTGTGCCAATTTTGCATAACACACATGACAGCAAATGATTGGATAGATGAACAGTTTGCCTAAGCCTACTTGCACCAGCTTTCCAGTGGGAAGTGCCTTCTGTTTGCTGTTAATGTCATGATGATGTACTACAGCTTTAATGGTAGCTGTGAATATTCATGTGCTATTATATATTTGTACTTTGGAAGGTGCTGAACCCATGGGCTATGAGGATTACAGATGACTACATTTTATTTCTTTGGAAAATCTGAGAAACACAAAATATGTGATGCATTCATACAAATTCTGCAGAGCATGGCAAATTTAAGCAATGGCTTAGGAAAACAATACTCAGCTCAAGAGCACAAATCCAGGAGTTATATGTTCACCCTAAAAACTAAATATAGACATTTCCCTCAAGCTGGTATTTGATTTTTAATACTTTTCAATGAGACATTACAAATGGTACTTTTTTATACATTATTCCCACAGCACAAACATTTTTCAATGCATTGGGTGGAAATACATAATTTTTTTTTATTTTAAGAAGGCTATGGAAAAGGGGTGTGGTGCAAACATTACAATATGTATGTTCCAACATATACAGTGGCTGATGACTGCTGTGGCAGTTTTAACTCTAAGGTGCACATAGGTCACTGTTTCTTAATGAAAAACAAGTAGAATAAAGATAAGTATGTTGGAAGTCAATCTCACAACAAAGCACAGGTACCATTTTGCATCTCAGCAGAGGAAGTACCTATATGGGGTAAATTGCTGTGGCAATCTTGTGGCGTTTCCCACCTTGCAGCTAGTAATTTCGGTGGGTCAAAGCACAGTTACTCAGGGAAAGCTTCTCTGTTCACCACAGTCAAGCCACCACAGACTTTCTAACCTCAGAATTTTTGACATGGTATGGAATCTTTCTTCAGTGTACCCATGCCAAAATTTCATCCTCATCCAAATTGTCCATGTTCTAGAGAGAGATTCACTGAACGTATTTCTTCAATGCCACCATCCTTACTCACAGTTACACTTCCCATGTCTGTACAGAAATGTCAACTTCAATTATAAAAGGAATGTGTTTGTCAAATCCCAACTAGCACTTCAAAGTTGTGTCAGGATGTACTAGCTCTCAATATTGATTTTTTTTTTTAATTAACTGCATCTTAATACATCTGCTTGAGCAACTGGCAGCATAGCTACAGCTACTACCTCTGATGGATAAGACCTGAAAACCCAGACCTGACTGAAGGGGAAGAAGAGTAAACAAATGTCATTCTCCCCCATCGAAGTGTACCGTTTAGGTATCACTGATCTTTTGCTTCCTTTTGCTAATTCATCATCCTTGGTGTCTCCTCCTGTCTGCCTCTCTTCGCTGCTGTCTTGTCCTTCATCACAGAACTTGTTTTGCATGTGAGCTTTGTACTTGTTTGGCCTTAAGTCTTGCTCCTGACCACAGCTCCTGCACAAGTTCTTCAAAAAGTCTTGGTTTCTCCACTTCCTTACCAAGACTCGCTCTGATTTGTCTAGTGGCTTCTGGAGACCTGTCTTGTCCTAGCACACCCCTTGTCATCAGCCATGTTTGCCGATGTCTAAATAAATACTGGCCTGCAACAGGAAGCAAGTAGTGGTGTTACATCCACCCTGCTGAAGAACAAATGCTGAAAATGGTGTAGTGATTGTCTTCATTTGTTCCTGTTTCTTATGTATACTTCCAGCTCAATACATCTAAATAAGTCAGCTTCTGAAGCACCAGACACAATGTAGAGTGAAATGTTAGCATTGACAGTCCAGGGAACTGTTTGAACAAACACTTAATTTAACATACCTCCATATTCTTCAAGGCAGAGTGGGAGCTGGAGTGCCTTTCATGACCATTAAAGCCCTAAAATGGTAGTAAAACCAAACCTTTTGCACTGTAGCACCTTTGTTACCTTTCACTTCTTTTATTCTCTCAGACATTTTTGGTGGGAAAGAGGCTAGCAGAGAGAGAAGAGAAATTAACAGAAGATCGTAATTCTGATGCTAGTTGAGCAAGTAGGCTTTCCCTGTACTATAACTACAGACACCTTTGCAGGTTCTCTCAAAAGGAATTAGCTTCTGAGAAGTTTCTGAAGACAGCTTTGCATTTCTAATGATCAATCCTCTCATTTTACCCTCTTCCTGATCTTGTTCACACAGTTGCACAGATCCTTGTCCATTTAGCATTGAGCTCTTAAAGGATGGTGTGATAAAGTACAGTGAAGATACCTGCTGCAGCATTTCATTATAGTGAGTGTAACACACTGAAGCTTTATGAATTTGATCTTCACTGAGTACCTCAAATCTCTCTTCAAAAGAGCACAGTAGATCCATGTCAGAACAATTTCTGGGATCAGAATCACATTTACCCACCATGAACTGGATTTGTTTGACTAATGAGATAAACAGCTGGAGCAAGGTTAAGCTGAATTATTTTTCCTACTTTGGAATAGGTAAGAGTTCGGAATCTTGTAAATTCTCAAGGCACTCTGGCAGATGAAAGCCTCATAAATCTGAAGAGGTCCTATGATTTGTTAACAGTCTAGCCCAAACAATTTAGTGATGAGAATAGAGTGAAGACTGCAAAGCAAAATTCTTCCTTTTCTGCTCATCTTGTGTAATGACAGCATACGTACAGGAAGAGAAAGAACAAATTCACACTACCAAGTAATCTGATACATCATTGATGTGTCACTGTTTGCTGATATCCCCAGTGAAAGAATTTTGTTAGCCTGGGTGTGTCAGTAGTAAGGAAATAAAATTTGGCTTGGCTGTTCTGGCTATTACAAAGAGAGATTAGTACTATGAGAAGCCAGCCTCCCAGATACCCACCATCTGAACTGGTACCTCCTTTTCTTTGAGCACACTTTGTGATATCTTTGAACATCACAGGGGCAGATATTGTTAAGTCTTTTGGCGGATGATTTCCTCAGTGTTTTGCTGTATACAGACTACTCAAAATTGTCATTAGGATGTTCCAAAAGACAGAAAGAAGATAGGGTATATGTGGAGGAAGTAGAAAAGGGACAGATGGGTATGGAACAAAAGAAAAGAAACTGAAATATTTTTTTAGGTAATTAACTGTATCTGTTAGCCTTAGTCATCCCCTGGTGACTCATTCCCCAGTAAAGCAAATATGTATCTTTTTATTCTATTGTGTCTAGGTAATTATGTACTCTGGTTTCACAGTCTATTTTATTCCTAAACATTTGTTTTCAGATGGAGCTTTCTACAATTGAATGGTTTATAACTTTAGTATTTTCACTCTGTTTCCATTCAAAACCTCATCAGCTCATCTTTGATTGTCCCAAAGCCTCAATTAATCATTTAGCGCAGGGCCAATGCAAACTTTTTAAGCAAAGTGACTGGAAAAAATTATAAAATTATTTTGTCTAAAATTGTTTATTCTTATGTTCCAGTAAAACTTCTGCAGATGATGCTGTTATCATTTTAATAATTAACCAGTCATTTTATTGTATAGACTTGCTTCAGTTGCCACATTAATTACCAGAAACCTGTAAATTAGAAAAAAAAACCCAACCCCAAACATTCCTTTTGTAAGCATTTAGAATTTCAACAAACACTTAATGATGTCATCAGCACTGCAATTTTCTAATCCAAAAATTAATAACTGGAATTATATATCATCTAATGGCATTAAATTGCCCCAGAGTGCTAGTAAAATGTATCCTCCTTTTTTTATTATGTATTGCATAATATCATTTTCCCAAATATATCTAGACATATGCACATCTAAACATTGTTTTAAGTGCCTCAGGTACCTGTTAGAAGAATGTTTTTGAAGAAAGAGTTTAACTGCTTATCCAAGAAATAAACCATACAAGCTATCTATCAGATGTGAAGAGACAACTCAGACGTGATCACAACTAGGAGGAAAACAGTGGACCACTTAAAAAAGGTAAATTGGTTATTTAATTTTAATCTCTTCATATTTAACAATAAAATAATGCAAATCTCTTACATTAATAATGTGGTGGTTCCTCTCGGTCTTTAAAACTTCGAATGTGTTATCATGTCTGTAAATACTATCTAAAAAGTTAATTTAAAAAAGTAAATCTCAGCCATCCTATTCTTAGGAGCTAAAAAATATGCAAGCAATTAGGCCAATGTGTTTGCATATGTTGGGTTAAAATGGGTTATTCTTTAAAAACTGAAGCAATTTTTTTTTTATCCTATGGCCAGACATTCTATTCATCCACTCAAAAAGTAAAAGCATAAGTATTAAAAATATATGCTGTCGAAGTATGACATTCTTCAGCTGACGAAATGGGGCAAGTGACCTTTTTATAAACAAAAGATGCTGTTAAGATGCTGTCATCTGGCTTTCCTGATGAGCTATTTTCAGCTTTTATTTCATCAGTTTATTATCAGTATGAATGTATCTTTTTACAATTGGTATGGGGAGCTGGGCATTTTTATTTATAGTAAAGACTATTTTCTTAATCATGTTGTTAAAAATATCTTCATGAATGGACAAGAGTACAGAACATAGCACAGTGCAGTCTGGGTTAGGGTCTGGAGATAATCTGTAGATTATCTCCAGATTATCTGGATTAAGTGATTACCCACGTGAAATGTAGGTGTGCTACAAATTAAAAATTAATCAGATTTTACAAAAACTATTATTAAGTCAAGATAACAACTGTTGGCCTACATGTATTTAATCATGAATCATTTTAGTGTGGATTTCCTCATTAACAGAGAAGCACAGAAAGACTAGTAAAACCCAGATTCTTATACTCATTTAAAAAGATTTCACACTGACTGTACCAAGTAGCATTGGTGTAGGAGTTTTGCTGTTGTTATCCTGCCTGCCACCAAATGAATTTCAAATATGTCTTTATCTTGACTATTTTCACCTCCTCCAACATTCCTCCAACAGCTTTAACAAAGCCAACTTCTTTTTCACTTGGCAACATGGAGCCATGATTCTTCCTGGAATATAGTGCAGAAAAAAAAACCCAAATGTGTTTCCCCAGCTATACAGAATTCAGTGTTGTCAGTGGAAATTGTAGCAAAAAGAAAATACATCCCTGGGTTTCCTCTTGCACACAAAATGCTCCTTCTTCAAGATATCATGCTCTGACTGGAGGAAGAAGGTCCATTCTAAAGGATCCTCTGAGGAATTATGACACATAAAATAGCCTGCTCAACAACAACCAACTGCAAAATCTGTGGCTCTTTCTGCATTTCTTGGGAAGAAATAATTTTATGAAATTGTAGTGAAGACACACTCACACACTGTGCATATAGCTTAAAATATATACACACAGACATTGAAATCCTTCCTGCACATATCATATAGCAGATGCTACTCTTTGTCTGGGGAACTGGGAAATAATTCAAAACACACATTCAAAGTCAAGTCTGAGATGTACTTGAACACTTGAACACCAGGAACACAGTCCATGTTATTATGGCATTGCTAATATCACTTCTTTGGAAAGGGTATGTACAGGAAAATAAAAGCACAGACATGACTGGTGCTGCTCTGCATGCCCACTGTGGGACTCAAACCCACTAGAGGAACTAAACTAGGATACTGATGTAGAAATGAAGGATTAAGTTTAGTTCAGTCAAATTCACATTAAAATAAGTGTGAAATCAATGGGATCACTCAGAGAATGATGTTGAATGAGACACAAAGTCTATGAGAAGAATATCTTTCTGTTCTTAATCATGAAATAATCAATGGGAAAGGAACCATGTTTTCCTGCCCAAATAATGGCTGCCCGTAAGCCAAAAGTTAGCAAGGTTAATGCAATAACAAACTGATGCATCATGATGGAAACAACTTGAAAGCTTTTCTGTACTTGCCCAATAATAATTTGTTATTTGTAAGTTACTCCGTGAGTGATGTAGGATTTCATTATTTGTAATGCAAACTAATTACCATTTACATAGCTGCCAATGAAGTTTCTCACTATTAATTATTTTATTTGCATGCTACCTATGCTTCTGGCAGAGTAACTTTCACATCCTCAGATGTGATTATTAGGAAGTACTCTGTCCAAGACAACAGCTGTCAGAACTGCCTCTGAAGTCCTGAGAGCAAAGGGGTCACAGGCAGTTTAGGTCAGATCTACTCCTGTAACAGCCTACTAAAAGTGGTCATGAGATTCTGAATTATTTGTCCGTTATTATGCTCAGTCCTGAAAACCATGTTCTCAATGCTTTTTGGTTCATGGCCTTGCAAAAAAATAGGCTGCAACTTTCTAATTATTTAAGCTTGGAAGTATGCTGTAGATTTTAGTAAATGAGGGGGCTTCATTCTGCAGTGTCATAAGCTGCCTTGAGATGTTGATATATATACAACCAGATGTTAGACATCCAGCTGAATTTAAGAATGTGAGCACATTAGTGGGTATATGCAGAATCTTTCATGACTGCCTCTCTCTGCATAAAAAGTCTAAGGGCCTGGCCATTATTAGCATAATTTTATGTTTCAACTTTTACAGGGAGAAAGACAGACATGTATTTCACCATTAAGAAATATTAATAACTGGAAATAAAACTTCATTGTTACATACATATTTCTGTCATTACTTAACTTTGTTGCTTTCATGAGTAGGTTGTTGGGTTTTTCTTTTAAAAAAGGAAAAATATTAGTAGACTTCCTCTGTGATACCTTAATTGCAACTGTGGATAGGGTTACTAATGCCATTTCACAGTACCAGCATATAAGTCTACAGGATTTATTACTCAGTTCATGTCTGCTCATTTATGGATTTTGTCCAAGAGATGCTCGAACATCAAGCTCTAAATGTTTCCCTTGTGGTGGTTCAACTGCACTGAGCTGCATCAGCAAATAACATTGACACTCATGAAGGCAGCAACTGTTACATTCCAACATAGTTTGATTTACTGCAGATTTTTTATAGATGTATTCTGCTGTCACCCTTTTCTATCCATTACTTGATGAAAGTCAGGTCTAAAAATCAGTTTAATGAAGTTTAAAAGACTCCAGTATTCCTCCAAAAATTTATCTTGCAACTATGATAAGTATCGGCACATATGTGGTCTGCAATGTACTGAAAAACCCAAATGTAAAGGGTGGTTTTTTTAAGTCATGCTTAATTTCTTGCAGAAAAATCATTAAAGAAATGCATCTTAATTATAAATAAAAAAATAAAGATACTTCAGACTGTGTAAATACAAAGATCATTTCTAGAACATGAGGCATAGGATATTTACACAGCTAGCACTTATGTCTACATATTAAGTTTCAGTGAAGAACTGTAGAAATAGAGCAAAGTTCAGTAAGACTGTTGCATGCATAGAGGTATTTATGAGTGAAAATTTCAGTGAGAAATCACAGAAACATCATTACTTATTTGGCCCTAAGTTTTGCACTGATATATGCACATGCAGTGAATATAAATCAGGTTAAAGGAAGAAATCAGTATGCTAATAGTTCACTAATCAGTCAGTGGCCTTTTAGAGGAAACAGCATTCAAATCTCATTAAACTGCTCTTTATATAAGTGGGAGAAGAATGTACATCAGCTGCCTTCATTGAAGGACAAATGGCACACAAGTGTTCTTTCTGCTTTATGTGATGAAGGGAAAGAACCAGAACATAAACACAAATAGCATCTGCCAGGTTTTGTATTACAATTGTTAAATGATGGACAGCATCAGAACAAGAGAAGACAATGACTGAAACCTGGTGACAGATAGAAATTAAAAGTCCTCAATTTTGTGGTTATAGAGCACAGGTCTCACAACTGAGAGACTAAAGTGAGGTTGGTAGCTGCCCCAGAGACTTCCTGGGTGATGCTACCAAGTCACCTAGGTATCCATTTTCAAAATTCTTCATTCAGACAATCTTGAAAAAAAATGAAGATAGAAATTATCTGCTCAGCAGATTTTGCTCTAATTCCCTCAACCAATGCCCCCAGAACAGCTAGTCTGTAATGCATTAAAGGTGGAGACGAAACAGAATCTTTATTGCTTGAAGTTCCCCACCTTCAAAATGGATACAGCTTCATCTTAACAAGAAAAAGTCAACAAATATTACTGGGAGAGTCTTCACAGTAGTGAAGCATCATTCTTCTCAACCTGTATGAGTTCTGCTTGTATGGTCTAGCTTCATTAGAAATACAGGTCATTTTTAGGGGCCATCCTTCCTTTTCAACCCCTCCCCCCTGCTGATATCACTGTAGAGTCTGATGGGTGAAAGAGAACTGATACTCCTGTTGGTCCACTATGTGTAACCTCTTCGCTTCCTGTGCCAGCTTGTCCTAATTGAGGATGGGAAGTCCTACTTGATAGAACTGCAACTAGAAGAACAACTCATAAAACTCACCCACAGGAGTAAGAATATGCAAGACTGTGCCTTTAAAAATCCACTACCTATATGAACTCCCAGGAGCATGCTACTCCATTTCTGTTTTGTTCTACACCCTTCCATGGTCAATATAACCTGTTCTACTGTGGCACAGACATCCTAAGCACTGTATGAACATTAAGGCAATGTTACTATATGCATGTCAATAATCATTGATTCAAGGATGCTGTTCCAGGATATTACTAGTTGTACTGCACTACAAAATTCACGCACTAGAGGTGGTTTTTATTAGGAAATATTCTCAAATTATGTACTTCAGATTAAGTAATGAAATAAATCCTGATATTGTTGATTTCAGAAAATGTACTGTCATCATACTGTTGCTGAGAAAAGCACAGCAACAGGAAAAGGAATTTATTAAATGAAGAAAAATATGTTCATTTTCTACAAAGAGATACACATTAAAAACAATGCAAAAATTGTATTTGTAATTTAGAACTCTTGTTGCAAAGAAAGCTAATGATATTCTGTGCTGCTTTACAAGGTATATTGCCAGTAGGTCAAAGGAGGTGATCCTTCCTCTTTACTCAGTACTGGTGAGGCCACAGCTGGAGTGCCGTGTCCAATTCTGGACTTCCTAGTACAAGACATACATGGACACAATGGAGACAGTCCAGTAAAGGGCCATGAACATCATGAAAAGACTGGTGCATCTCTCCTGTGAGGAAAGGCTGAGAGATCTGGGACTGCTCAGCCTGGAGAAGAGAAGGTTCAGGGAGGACTTCATTATGCATATTCCAGTACTGCCTAGTGAGAAAATAAGAGGTAATTGGCACAAAATGAAACACAGAAGGTTCCCTCTGAACACCAGGAAACACTTCTTCTGCTATGAGAGTGATCAAACACTGGTACAGGTTGCAGAGGGAGGTTGTGGAGTCTCAATCTTTGGAGATTTTTTTTTTGTTCATGATTTTTTTTTCTAATTTATATGTGTTTTTTATTTATTCTTCAGAAAGGATATAACACAGTGACAGGCAAGGTGAATTGGTCTTTAAGAATTTATATCTACAAAGAAATTATTAGCATAGATTTTAAGGAGATAAAAAGAAACACCTCTCTAGGCATAATTTAAGTCAGAATGTAACTTTCTTTTGTGGGAAGATACTTTTGTAATTATTTCTTTTTTACTTGCTACAGAAGTGAAGAAATTTGATTAATATAAAAATTATGTAACAAGCATATTCGCACATACCTATTTCTTACAGAATGGGCCTGTTGGTGATGAAGCTTTGCTACAAGCTTCTCTCTAGGGAAATTGTTACCAAATTGAATGATGATCCATGTGGTCACAAGAATTGGTCCTAGATATACAGAGAGCAATATAAACCAGCAAAACCAAAAATCTGGCATTTAAAATTTTAATGTTAAACTGTGCAAAAAAAGGCTGCAAGGGTTGGCAGAAGCCCACCAGTTTAAAAGAGCTTGCAGTAATGCCAGGAAAATGATATAGTCTAAGGTCTGCAAAATTACTGCAAACTCCAAAGTAATTTGAAGACCCTTTATGACAAGAATTGATAAATACAAATTAAATACACAATCTGAGTATGACCAAGCATGAGACACTTAAAAAAATCTTCAAGTAGCACCTCCTGGGACTGGAGACTACTTGTTAAGAATCTGAAAAAACAGAAATAGGGTTTCACAGTCTTGAAAGCATTCAAACTAGAAATTTCAGTGTCTAGGTTTTTCATTTTTAATCCAGAATTATAAAATTTTTTCCATCTTGTCTATTTACTTTTCTGTTCAATAACCAACACTAGAAAATAGCACTGGATGAAGATCATGTGAGCCCTTTATCACAGGCTAAAGGAAGAGAGCCACAGACTGTATAAAAATAGATAAAGAGTATAGATACTCTTTTTGTAAATGAAAACACTATCTAATAACATAGTGCTGCTAAGATTGAAAGATATAAACAGCTGACTTTCATCCCTTAAAGAGTACATTCCTTTTCCCAGCTCCCACATCTCCAAGGGAAGTACACCTGGTGCAGTACAAAGCACCTCTATGAGAGCCTGTGCGTGCCTTCCTGGAAGTATTCTTTCAAATATTCAGGCTTGAAAAGAGGAAGCAGAAGACAGAGGATATTAGCTACATGTCGTCCCCACCTTTGAGATGGAGGTGAGGACTAATAATATTCCATGTCCAAAGGTACACAAGAGGAATTAGAGGACTCAGTTTCTTCTCCACCCCTCATTTTTCATGTGCAGTAAGATAGGACACAACTTGGTCACAGTGAGATTATTATGGCATTCAAACTGCAACAGTGAGCACAAGAAAGGCTCTACAACAAATGCCTTTAGTAATCTCCAGCATGATTCTGACCAGCAGTTAGAATGCCTTTGGGGATCACGAAGAAATACATGCCAAAGCAAGAGCTCTGCAGCCATTCAACCAAACTTAATGCCTCAAATACCATAAATTAACTTAGCTCAGTTAATGACTCTTTACAACTGTGAGGATTTTTCAGGCTCATCTCTGATACTTTACAGGGAGATATTTTGTCCAGGAAAGTTCAGTTAATATTTTTGCTAAATGTGTTCTTTAGCAAAACTACTTAGAGCTTGTACTTTACAAGGGTGTTTGACTTTTGATATATTTGATACATTTCCAATACCTAAGTAAACACAAGTCAAATTACCCATTCTTTCTTTTGGAGGGGGTTAGGAAGACAAAGGTTTTTTTTATTCTCATGACTAATATGTTCCTCATTTTTTGGTTTGTTTGTTTTTTTAAATTAGCTTTGGTTTCACTGTTTACACCACCTATTTTTATTGCAGAGAAAAAAAACCCATGATTTTTAAATTATACTGAAGACCCCTTGCCGAAGGCATGCTATTAGATTTTCCAAAGGTGTCTGTCAAAGCAGTACTGTAATGATCTGTAGTTCCCTTTGAATAATTTTTCTAAGTTAAAAATAAGCATTTTACTCAAAATGTAACCTCATGATTATATGTAAATGGATATTCCCATATTTTAAAAGTTGATGGCTTTGAGAAATTCAGTTCCTTGGTCTTTTGATCTTCATTGGGCCATAAGTAAATTCCAAGCTCCACATAAAATACAGGAATGCTGTCAATTCTTTCAATGAAGTTAGAATAAGTTAGGGACAATGTAATAATTTTATATTTACTACACAACTTTCCTTGCTTTCTAGACCTGGATATGACTTGGATGTTGTAGTGTATTTGAAGCTATAATTGTGAAACACAAAATACTTCTTTATATCTGTAAACGTAACAACAACAACAAAAATATGGAGGAGAAAAGCAACCTAACTTAATTTGTAATGCTAAGATGTTTCATAATATACGTCTCATACTTCATGCAGTTTACATTTGCTATGTCATCATTTTGGCTTTTAGTATTAAGCTATTTAGAAATATTGCTGGAATGCAAGTAATCAATTTCTCTACTTTTCTGTCATCATGGCTGAGCACTTTGGAATCATGTATCCTAATGGATCAGTAATTACATTTCTTCTTAGGCATACAGTTCAAAAGGGCACACAGAAATCACAGCTGTGTCAAAGATAGCACAAATCCAGCCAACATGACTGCAGATGGAATTTGGCATTTTTCCTTACCTAAATGAGGACTGACTGCTACCTTTTTGAGCAGAGTTGTGAGGAAAAAAACTAGTATTTTATTAGTTGTGCAGAATACCAGAATATATATGTTAGCAGAGAATTTTGCAGCACGTGCAGGTGTGTCCTTGGGTTTCCCTTAAGTCCAGACCTTTTAAACTACTCCTGGTCCCTTTAAAAGATTTGGTAATCATGCTAGACTCCACAGCTAGTGCATTGCTTGTGTGCGGGACTTCCAGAAATCACACAAACCAATAACAACTGCTGCAATTTCTAGGTCAGCCTTTCTCAAAGTCTTGTTAGCTAAAGAGCCTGAAAAATTAGTAATGTTCATAGAGTGCTTGTTCAGCCTCCCAGACTTGTCACTTCTCTTTTGCCCAGCCAGCTGTGCTCCTCATGCTGACAGGACTCTCACCCAACCAGCCTCACCAGGCAGGCAGGACTTGGCATCAATGTGATAATCAAACTTGCCTTGGCTCCCCAGCACACTTGTCCCAGGAGCACCATGCAGCAACACCTAGGCTGTTTCTTCGGAGCTAAGGCAGCTTCACCAGGTACATTCCCCACCTGACCATTTGGTGGTGCTTTAGGATATAGCACTTCATAAAAATTGAAACCAAGCAGCAATAAAGTAAGTTATACAGCACTTCATTCTAAGAACTAGATAAAATAAAAGGAGAAAGCTGACAATCTCCCTTCTCTTTCCTTTCTCTGAGTCCTTTTCAGTCCCAACTCCACTGCTCATATCCCTTGAAAATACCTGGGATCCCTGCTATCTTTTTCTCTTTTTTATAACCTTTCTCCTTTTTTTTTAACTAGTTCTCCATCAAGATTTTTTCATTGTTCTCAAGTAAACCAATCTCTAACCTCTTGAATTACTTCTTTTATTTTGATGTCCTCCAGCATTATCTATCTGGGAGACCATCCACACAGACAGACCTTCACAGTTTGTTCCCCGGTTTACATAGTCATCCACACTGCTCCTGAAAACAAGAAGAGGGGTTTTCAACACTCCTTTGCTTCTGCTGCCTTCACTCACTCTAAAGGCAAAATAAGCAATCTATGCCTTTGTCTCTACTCCACTCTTTGTAAATTTTGTCACCCCTACATAATAAATCTTTTCCTGGTAGGCTCTTAACATCCTTTTGATTGATTCTACTATTGCCACTTTTCCAGTCACAGGAAAGGAGTTGAAAGCCATTGTAAAACACAATGCCAGTGGTAATAGATGACATTCTCAGCACAGAACATTCGGCTTCTTCAACTGACCTCTAATGATCTCTGTCTATGAGTTCCTACTGTCTCCAGATGGACAACCAGTAGCTTTATGAAATAGGAATCAAATGGGATCCAGTGCTCTATCGAAAAAGTTTGACTGGTCAACCAAGATTGACATGAAGGTGGTAGAAAATGTTCACGAAGAATTTTCTGTTCAAACAGGTACCTGGACAGATGAAAAATATACTATGTCTGCAACTGCTGCTAGCCTTTGTTTACATGTTAATGGCCTGATTCACACATTTTCCCTCTTCATTTATTAAAAATACCACCTTTTTAACCTTTCTGACCTTCAACCTGCCCAGTGAAATACATCCTTAAAGCATATTAGTTTGTTTAGATTTAAATACATCAATGTCAATACACTTTTGCCTTTACTAAAGAGCATTTATATTTTGAATTTCACATAAAATGTACTTAGCATCCTGTGACTAATCTCAGAGAAAAGGCTGGTGTAGCATGCTTCAAGCAATAACAGCTTTGGTTGCTACTGCTAAATTTATCTCCGATTGTGAACCAAACCTTTAGGAAGACAGTGTATTCCTTTATAGTGATACAAAATAGAAACTAACTTGAGCTAGATCTCAACAGCTAACACTAAACAGCAGCTTGCCTGTATGTAGTTGAAGAACTATTTTTAGCTTAGAAAAACATGTATCAAATTCTGACAAGCAGTGACCCAAATATAAAAAGTTCATATGTCACTTCTGTTAACAGTGAGTTCTTTCAGTCTCCAGTTTAAGAGATAGTTCATGAACTTCACTGAAATAAATACTGCTTGGATAGCAAGATAGTAGCAATATTTTCGCATTCTTATAGATTAGGAACTACTTAAGTTAGTAATTTTGCACATACTTAAGGTCAATGGAAACTTTTGTCTATGAAACCAATTACTATTGTCTATTAAATTATTTAATTAATATGTAAGATTTCTGCCTGAGCAGCACCCCCAGTTAATCATGTGCTTCTCACAGTTCGTGGCCAGGTCTTGACGGAGTTATTTGTCTTATTTTATTCTCATATCTAGTGCTTGCAAAAGATGTAAACTGTACATTGTTGAACAGATCCTGCTATATTTTATTAGATTAATAAAACATACACAAATATAGCTTTTCTTAACTAATTTAGTCTTCCTACCTTCCTTCCACCCATCCACTCACCTATCCGACTTATTCTTCTCATTGCCTTAAAAACAGTGTATTAATGCAAATATTTAAATTTGCACCTTGTTTTCCCCTTTTACAACAAAGTTTTATGTCAGATTTCTCTTTCTTTGCTAGGGTTTTTCATCTCAGGTTTTTCTTGTCTAGGGAATATAATATCTGTGAGTACTCTATGAGATCCACCAATGTTAAGCAAGCATAAACAGCTCATATACTAGGTGACAGAAAATCACGATTTGTTTTTCCCCAACTTTGATGGTCAACAGATCAGTAGTATTAATATTTAAATATGATTAATGATTATCTGAATTGACATCTCATTGGTATGAATTGGACACCTTTTCCACCTATTGTTTTGAAATTTTCAAGCTCAGGAAAATACACCTTTACATTAATTTCAAGGTATTATTTAATCATAACTTTATACTTCCTTACAAATAGAAGACAGGACACATCACAGGACACATTATCGTCATCCATAGAACACTTCAGGTTGTTTCCTATTTCTCTGTTCAAAGAAAAAACAAAAATTCTGTTAAGTGATTCTCTGTAAGCTAGAAAACAAATTTGCATGGGAACTGCATAGCTTCTCCTATGACTAAGAAAACTGTTCTTGCAACCAGATGCCTTATCTCCACAGCTTGATCCTGCAAAGAAAAATTGATGCTTAGAAGGCAATTGGTTAGGATAAGAAATGATAGTGAAAATAACTAAAACTGCTCCTAAAAAAACCCCAAAACTACAGTCACAGAGAAAGAACTTGACCCTCCAATCAAAAAAAATTCAAATGCATATCTGTATAATACACCATGGACTGCAATGAAGCAATGGCTAAAATGATTCCTAGTGTGGAACTTTGGCTTTCTCAGGTAAAATTGTTCTGCTGAGAAAGTAGATAAATTAGTTCATAGTTTGTAATGTGTTATCATGGCTAGGCTATGTTTGGTATCCAGATAACCCACCATCACCACAGACTGCAATGCCTGCATATTCTGGAGACATGGAGACAAAGTTCAGTTTTCAATAACCTTCTTCTTGCATTCTTGATAGACCATCAGCACCACCCAAAATGGACCACAAGGGAACAACATTCTTTTGTATGGAAGGCAGCTTGGATGGATCCCTTCAGTTGATAATAAGCATGCATGGAAAGCAGAAGTTATTTAAATGCATTTTGCTACTGTCTATTGTTAGAACAAAAAAAGAAATATACAGTTTTATTTACCTTGTTTACAAAAAGCAGCCTGGTATATAAATTCTGAAGGTCTATTTCAATGGACCCTAGCTAGCTGCCCCTGAAAATGCTTTGCTTGCTTATAATATTTCATTTAATTAAAACAGAGAAATTAAAGGAAGTTGTTGGGAAGTTAATGCTCTGTGTTTACCGTAAATCTGTTTAAAGTCAGGGAAAGGTAACTCTCATCTTCCATTCTTCCACCCCTTGTTCTCTAGTCTGTGAAAGGACACACTGGACTTGCATCATTTTAATTGTGATGGCTGTCAAATAGGCTGCTTTGTCACTGGAGTTTGTGAAGTACTAGGGCAGTATAGCCGACCTGGCTTCCCTGTCACTTTTAGCGGGAATATACAAGTAGTTGGTAAACATCACTTTTGTAGTTTTCTTCTGCTGTGATCAGGTTTAAAATAACCTATAGTAGGAACCGGGACAGTCACCATTGCTTGAGTATTTCTATTTCCCTCGCATTTCCACAAAACTCTCTATGTTATTATAAGCTACTTCCTACATCTCTGCATTGACAGCAGGGCTAGAAACAGTATTATGAGTCTTGTTTTGAATTACTTATGTGAGTCGGACTAGCCAGTATTTTGGTACTGATAAACTGGCAGTGTATCAAACAGGCAGAAAACATGCCTTCCTTCTAGTCCTTCCAACATCTCATTGTTAGTACAGTACCTCTCCTCTCCAGGGATTCCTGCTGTTTATCACAACACCTGAACTCCGTCACATTTTGGAGACCTCCATGTGTCAATTAGAATTGACTGCAGCTGAAAACTATTAGTAAAATAATAGCAGAGGACTGAGTATTCACATAGTATCACTTCAGGAGAAAAGCAGGCCAGGATTCAATTGATGCCATAGGGAATTCAGATACGTATCCTTTGTGAATGAATTCCAGCATAAAATCTGTGGGTCCCTGCATTCAAAGTAGCTGCAGTATTTGCAGTGCCTCTTTAGGTCTTCAGTCGTGGTTTCTGTACTTTAAACATTAAAGGAAAGAAAGTTAAACTGACTTGTTTTTCTTATCTAAATGTACACCTTTTAAATATTCACCATATATCACCATATAAAGCATACCATTTTTATTATGCAAATGTATTGCTAATGCATTTTTATTGCTGCATTCTTTAACATCTTTTTGACTGGAATATTTCTTCTGTTTCTTTCAATATAATCTTAAAGTGTTATTAAACCATTTTAATAACTTCTAGCAGCAGCTTTTGCTCTGTCCTGTCAAGTTTTATGTTTTCAATATGTGACTCAAGAATTTGGCTCTTAAATCCTTTTTTTCTGGCCATGGCAACTGCAAGTAACATGTTTGTATCCTAACACAATGGCATCTTGCCTTCTGTAACTTTGGCAGGCACGTAGATCCCCAAAGCTGGAGGTAAACTATGGGACTTAGGTCTCTGCACTCAGTAAGGCTGAACTGAAAGACAGTCCTGTGTACCTACTTCCATATTAGCTAGGTTTCATTATGAGGCTGTGGACACACAGGGATGATTGCAGGCATAAGTGTTAAGCTATAATTCAGCATAGTGTAATAAGGTGCAGTCTATAACTACAATGCAATCTGCTCCCAGCATTATGCTGTAAAATAAAATATTTGAGAAAAATAACGGAAGTTTGATTGGACTGTGTAGGTAGGGGGTTTTTATAGGTGACACACCCTCACCCCCTCAACACTCCCCAAGCTGCTGAAGAGGCTGCTGTTTTGCTGAGCCACAGGGTGGAGAGAGCCTAGGTGGAGATCTGGTGGCCACTCCATGTCAGTGGTCATAACAAAGTCCATCTGTGCAGCCAGGATATGTAGGGGAGAATGGGCAATTATGTCTCTGCCACTGGTTTGTCTGTCAGGATGACCAAACTGGTCTATGATCGAACACACCCTTCCTCCCACATACCAAGCAGGTATGTGGAAGTGCGAAACAAAAACAAAGACTCAGAGGTGGTCCTCAAAAAAAGTATTAATATGATTTGTATGAGGTTTTGTGACTGAAGCATCCTGATATACGACCTGGGAGTTCTCTGGATTCCTGCATATGGGTGGAGGTTGCACTACAATCCATTGTCCCCATCATTGGAACCACCGACAAAAGGTAAAGAAGATTGGGCCGATTGGTGCTCCAGATGTTGTCACTCCAGAATGGACTATAAGAGAATGACAGAAGCAAGCCCAAATTGGAGCTCTATGTCAGCTGGCCTGAGACCCCCTGTAATGGTTTGGATCCGATCCTTCTGCCGAATGCTCAAACCTCACAGTCTGCAGCCTTTCCTCCCCCCCCCCC
>WAAB01009908.1:0-22294 GCA_013389865.1 Piaya cayana
CAGCCGGCAGCCGCAATCACCGGAACATGGAAGATGAAGTTTGGTACCAAGCCTGTTTAACAAGGCTACTCATGATATGTCAATTATTGCAGCACCAACATTACATTCAGCTAAGTGGGCTGACTCCCACTTGACTCCCACTGTTAAGATAAAATATACAGAAAACCAATGTAACCTTTCCAGTTCTTAAGCTTATGTTTCCTCAGTGATACAGATCAACGTTTTCCAGTTCTCCTACAGCAAAATAGGGCAGGAGGAGAGCAAACATGACCAAACCCAAACTGTACGCACCTTGAGCTTTAAGAATAGCTGCTTTTCCTCGCCCGGCTCCAGAGCCCTGGTTTTTATTTTTCATGCTCTTCAGCATAGGAGCGTTCTTCAACATGTCTGGTAAAATGAGAAACCGTATCTTGCTTCCTCGGATGTACACCTGCTCCAGCTGCGCCACTCGGCCATCTCTGTATGTCACGGTGATGTTGGACATCTGGAAAGGAGATATCAGTCAGTGCTTACAGAGACCCCAAACGCGGTTCCGCATTCTCATTTCTCTCACCCATAGAACACACAGCCTGGACTCAAGCCCTGAGACTGAAGACCTGCTACAGCTCCTGCTTCCTCAACTGGAGCTGTGACACCAGGGACCCAGGACGCCCACGCACACTCCTAACCCTGCTGCTGTCCTGCAGGCCCAGGGCTCTTGCTTTCTCTGCAGTTTGCTAGTTTTATTACCTCTGTCAGGTTTGTTTTCTCATGTTGATTCAGCTTTAACACAGCTATTCGAGCCCTAACTATTAAAGGAGTGCCTAAAGCACGGTGCACTGAAAAAAGGGAACACTNCTCCTGCCCTATTAAAGGAGCATTTTGATTTCAACAACTTGCCTAACGTCAACCCAAGTTAAACCACCTCGGGATGCCTAAAGCAGGGTGCACTGAAAAAAGGGAACACTTCATACATCAAAGTTTATTTACTCTTACATTCTGTGGCCTCAAGTAAAGAATCCAGCAGAAACATTTACAGAACAGAACCTTAGGAACCCTGAAACTATTGACATCAACACTCAATCCTGCTCTAAAGCCAGAAAGAATAAGCTCTGGTCCTCCCGAAGTGCCCAGCAATCCTGAATCCACGTCAGTGTGGTCAGGACATACAGAGCACAGCTCACTCTATTCCAAGACTAAGAGGTGGTTTTTTAACCACACTGACAAAGAGTGAGCTATTGGCTTCCCCACGGCCAGATCTGGCAGCTTTCCCTTCCCTCCCCACTCTGCAGCGGGCGTACCTGACAGTTCATGTTGTCCTCGGCTTCGATAAGCTTTCCCCGGTAAACCTCCCCCGTGTTGGTCTCACACGTCACGATGTGGCCCTCGGCCTCGTGCAGGACTTTGATGGGCACTCCGATCGACATGTCTGCAGGGCTGCAGCTCCGCACCTGGGCCGAGGGAGGAACAAGGGGGTCGTTACCCGGGGAGCCGCAGACGGGGCTTCACCCCCGCAGCCCCCGGCCCGGCGTCCAGCGCCCGTTTTCTCTCAGGCCCAACCACACCGCGTGCTGCGAGGATGCGTTAACGCAGCTCCGCTAGGGCCCCCCGGGGAAGGAAAGAATGGAAAGATCAGCAACTGAAAGAGCATTTCCAGGTCTCTTCTGCCTTAGGAAATTCAGCAGTAACGTCACCTAACGGAGCGCTCGCCGGGGAACAGGCCCAGAGAGGGGGGGTGGTAAGAAGGGGGAGGCGGGGGGAGAAGGAAAGCGGGGGGAGAAGGCGGGGGCCGTGGCAGCCCGGGGTAGGGGAGATCCCGGGTCGGAGCGTTGGGTAGGACAGGGAACAGGCCCCCCGGCCCCGCCGCCCCGCGCTCACCGCCGATGGCGCCCGCTTCCCGCCCTGCTCCGCGCAACCGGAAGCGGAACTCGCGGGGCCGGGTGAAGGGCGCGCTCCCCGCCCCTTCCGGCGGCGCCCGGGTCCTCCGCGCCGCGCGCCCCCGCCCCGCGGTTCCGCCCCGAGAGCAGCGCCGCGCCCGGCGGGGCCGCCATGAGGAGCCCCGGGGAGCGCAGCCCGGCGGGTGAGGGGAGCCCCGCAACCCCCTCGGATCTCGGGATCACCCCCTCCCCGGCTCTTCCCCGGATCTCGGGATCCCCTCGGATCTCGGGATCCAGCCCCCCCCCGGCTCTCAAGATCCCTCCCCACTCAGCTCTAGGATCCCCTCGGATCTCCCCGGCTCTCGGGATCCCCATGGACCCTCCCGACTCTCAGGACCAACCCCCCTCCCCTGCTGTAAGATCCCCTCGGTTCCCCCCCGGCTCTTCCCTGGCTCTCGGGATCCCCTCGGATCTCCCCGGCTCTTGGGATACCCCCTCCTTGGCTCTCAAGATCCCTCCCCACTCAGCTCTAGGATCCCCTCCGATCCCCTCGGCTCCCCCCGACTCTCTAAAGTGAGTGAAGTGAATCTTCTGCAGGCGAAGGGCACAGACCGTGGGCAGAGGGATCCGGGTCCGGGGCAGTAAAGGGCCCTGAGGTTAAACCGAGTGTTTAACTGGACAGAAATTCCACACTTACGTTCCCTGAGAACACCCGTGGCAGTCAGCTGGAGTAAAACGTGCTCCTGAGGTTCCGTGGCTGCAGTGCTGGGGTTGGGAGATCCACTGCTGTGTGGACTTGATGATCCGGTGGGTCTCTTCCAACCTGGTGATTCTGTTCTATGACTGAGCGGTTCGGTGTTGTCGCCCCACAGCCGAGTGCGTCCAGCTGAAGGTGCCGGTGATCCAGCAGCTGTACCACTGGGACTGCGGGCTGGCCTGCTCCAGGATGGTGCTGCAGTAAGTGCTGCTGGCGGATCGGCGGGGGGAATCCCAGCCCTGGGAGAGGGGCAGTGGGACAAGGCACCCAGGGAGAAGAGGCTGCTGAAGCCGCTGTTAGTAACTGAGTCTCACGAGCTCACGTATTCTTAGGGACCCTTGGAGAATTCCTGCCACGTGGGCCTTGCGCAGCCTTCCAGGAGAAGTGAGGGAAAAAAAACACAGGGTGAATTTCAGACCCTTTTGAGTAGTTGCCCATTTTGACAGATGCAAAGCCCCCAGCAGCTGTAGGGGCAGAATGGCACACGCGAGCTGATAAAGTGCCCTCTCTTCCCCGGTGCTGTAGTTCAGAACTGGGACCTGGCACAGCGCTTCACTGAGTTCATTTCTGTGCCCCGAGTGTCAGGCAGGCACGTCACCGCTCACGAGTCTGTCCTGCTGCACCCAGCTGGTGGGATGAGTGGTTTTGCTCCAGGAGTTGTTTCCCTTCAGAACCCTGTGCTCTGTGACCCTCTGGGGGTTTGGTTTTGGTTTGGTTTTTCTTTTTTGATCTGGTAGCTGTCCTGCTGAACTCCTCTTTCCTTCCACAGAGGAACATGAGCTTAGGTGCAGGAGAAATACCTATTTAGATGTCCACTTAGTAGATATGAAGCAGAAGATTTTCATTTCTCTCCATCCCTTCTGCCAAGACGTTAGTCCGTGTGCTGGTAATTTCCCATCTTGACTACTGTAACCTCTGCCTCCTTGTTCCCTTTACTTTGTTGCGCTCCAGTCTGCCCAAAACTCAGCTTCCAAGATTAATCTTTTCTGCTGATCTGACTGTGTTTGCCCTGTACCCTCAATTCCAGTTCTTTTGTTTTTGTTCCATTTACTTCCATTTGTTTTCTGACTCCTGGAACTCTGTAACTGCCCCTCCCACCCCTTTGCAACCTGTCCCAAGCTTCCTTCTGACTTCATGTCTCCTTTACTGCCTTTTGCATCATCACTACGTGAGACAAGCTTCCTTTGAATATTTACAGTTCCTTTGCCATCCCTCCTTTGCGATCCGTCTGTTGCCTGAGGACAGTTCTAGTCTCTGACACTCTGACGTGCTTGTGCCTTCAGCCTGAATGCCCTTCAGGACAGTCCTGCACGTGCTCAGCGTAGCTTGCCTGCTGTACAGCACCTGCACACCTCTAGCACTAGAGAACAGTCAAGATAGCCCCATACATTTCCTATTTTACAAGGTCAGCAATGATCCCAGTTAAATATCGCCCCCTTCCCTTCCTTTCAGTTTGGTTTTTATTTTGTTCTTTCTCAGCCAAGCCCATTGTTTCGGTTTTTACGTCCTGTGATGTGGATGCTTGAGCTACAGGACGTGTTTGGCTTCTCCCAAGATCTGTCCCTGCCTCTCCCAATCCCATAGGTACCTCAACCACTTGGACAATGATGAATTTCAGAAAGCCATCCACGACCTCCAGTTAACAAAGAGTATCTGGACTATTGACCTGGCCTACCTAATGCGGCACTTTGGTGTGAAGCATAAATTTTGCACCCAGACACTTGGTGTGGACAAGGGCTACAAAAACCAGGTTAGTATTCAGGTTAGTACCAAGAGGGCAGGCGGTTCTGAGAGCCCCGTGTGTCATGGTACAGCAGCTCTGCTGTTACTGACAATTAACCACAGCTCCTGTAAACAAGGTTTGCCTGTTGCCAGAACCAGCAGGGATTGGTTCTACAGGCGAGGCTAGGTACAATCCCACATATTTTCCATCTTTGATTCCATAATACAAGTTCTAAAGTTTTCCTGTAGTGCTCACGACAGGTTCCAGCCTCTCTGCCAGCCTTGGAGACTGAAGCGCTCTGTTTATCCACAGCACAGGTACAGCCTGGGCAGCAGCAGCGCTAGCCTCCCCGCTTGCCCCACCACCGCGCCCCAGCCCTGACCTGGAAGAACCACCTCTAGAGGTGAGAGGGGAACTCGCCTCCAGGAAGGCCAGCGAGGGCCTGGAGCCGTGATGGCTTCTCTAACGCCAGCTCCTGCCCAGTTCAGGCGCCGTTCACACAGGCGCTGGCTGCTGGATGGAGGTTACAGCAATAGCTGACCAGGAGTGAAATGATACTTGTCATTTAGAGTAGAAATTCTTACCCTGTTCCCAGTGAGCTAAGGGAGAGATCTCGTCCCGTAGCCAGCGCTCCACCTTCTGCAGGCCCTTGCTAGCAGGGATTCGAAGGGGTGGGTTAGCCTCAGTCGTAACTTCCACTGTCTCCACAGTCATTCTACAGGAAGCACTTTGACACAGAAGAGAATCGAGTGAATCAGCTCTTTGCACAAGCCAAAGCCTGCAAGGTGCTGGTGGAGAAGTGGTGAGCTCCTCTTCTTTCCTTTCTCTCTGGAGATTGTGTGGGCCCCAGGCTTTTCCTGAGCTCACCAAGCTAAACAGATGAAAGAAACTGAAATAATTTATAAATTTTTAGAGTCTTTCTACTGCATCGATGTCAAACAAAAAGTAGACGTCAAGAGTTAATCCTAAAGTTTAAAGGGAAAGAGTTTCACAACCAGTAGTGATATTCTACATGGGAAATAACCAAGTGCCCATGCTCGGCGTGAGCTGCACCCCTCGTTATACTTCAGCAGGATTTGCATATCTGGTGTTCAAGTGGGTAAATGATTAGGAGCAAGAACAGAGGGTTCAGGGCAGCCGTGGCCACACTGAATAATGCTGGAACGCAGCTGGGATTTAGCAGGATCAGGAAGTGGCCTCTGAACACACACGGGGTCTGTGGCACCGTCTGTTTAACCAGAGCTGTGACAGGACAAAGGGACAGTCTGTCTGTCCGTCTTGCTTTAGCGACTTTAAGAGCGTGGCCTTGCCCTAGGCAGGAGCAGAGGGCTCATCCACCTGCACAGCTCCGAGGCGGCAGCACCAGAGGGGAGAAGCAACCCTGGAAAAGATTAAAGAGCACACGAGTGCAGTCGGGTAGCGCCCACAGCCCTGGCATCTGGAACATTCCCAGGGGACGCGTCTGATGCGTGAGGAATACACTGTCTGCCCCAGGGAGGGACAGCTCCTGACACAGGACATGACGGGTTGTTGGTTTATGTTCTCTCTAGGAGGTACTACAGAAATAGCCTCGAGAGTATCAGGTAGTCCAGGATTTCAACAGGGAGAAACATTCCTGCGTGAGAGGCAAATTAGGGCACGTCTTACGTTGCTCTCAGTGATTATCCAGTCTAACCGCTTGGTCAATAAAGACTTGGTGCTTCAGAGAAAAGCTTTCCAAAGAGCAGGAGAGCACTTCACACAGGATTTTCCCACAACAGTCTCTCAAGGTACTGAATGAGTTGCCAGCTCTTTCAGACTCCTCTCTGGGGCCTCTGATACGTTCTGAGATGATGTTTGTGTTACTGTGGAATCCAGAGTTCTTGCTCTTTGCATCGGTAGCAGCAGTGAGATCACAAGGCCTCGCATGACAGGCCTGGTCTGCAGCAGAGCTGGCACAGGGCGACAGCTGCACCCTTCCCTCTGTACCTGCCTCTTCCCTCAACTTGTTAATAAGCATGTTTGTTTTTTCTGCAGCACGGTAACTGTTCAAGACATCCAGAACCACCTGTCCCAAGGTCACGTAGCCATCGTCCTGGTGAACGCGGTCCTGCTCTTGTGTGACCTCTGCTCAAGTCCCGTCAAGTACTGCTGCTTCCTCCCCATTGGGCAGAAGTGCTTCTGCAGGAATCCCGACTACCAGGGCCATTTCATCGTCTTGTGCGGCTACAACAAAGCCTCAGGGAGTATTTACTACAACAACCCTGCCTACGCTGACCGTGAGTAGCCTGTTCCCTGGGGGGGCCTCAGCACCGCATTGCTAACACGTCTGTAATGCAGAGCAGCAGCCACACTCCCCACACAGGGCGCTCGTATTCCAGACCCCTAACCCAGTGGTCAGACGGGGCTGCCACGTTCGTTAGCATCGCACTGTGGGGTGTGATTTACTTGAGGCGTTCCAGCAAACTCTTTGGGCTTTCAGACAGAGCAAGAGCCACCGAACCGTCCCTGTGAGCAGGTCTCGGGAGGGCAGGTGTGGTACCCAACCCCTGTGCTGCTTCAGGGGGCAGAGGGCTGAATGAAGCCGTAGCCCGAGCTGTCAGGTCTGCTCTGGGGAGTTGTTCCTTTTCGTTGCAGCCTGCCAGTCCCAGTGCGAGAGCCTTCCGCAGGCAAACCCTTCGGAGTTGGTCCCAGCTTTGTGCTCCTCCTTCACAGGAACGTGCTGCACCAGCATCAGTAACTTTGAGGAGGCCAGGACGAGTTACGGCACCGACGAAGACATTCTGTTCATCTACACGGACAGCTGACACCCCCGCTGGCACCGCTGGCCTTTCCCGCGCAGCCTGCACGGCCGCGGGACGCTTGTCTCAGGACTCCCCTGCAGGGACTTGCTCCGGAACCGCAGTGGGATCGCAACCACAGGAGGCTTTACAGACACTGACGGCTGCAATGCCGTCTTCATCTTTGTTTTCTGGTGATTTATTTGATTTTGCAGTAGCTCTCTCACTTGTTTTTGCTCCCCATTTACAACACTGCACATTTGATGGCAGTTTTAAAACACAGGCCCACGGCCTGTTCACTTTGAGCTCATTTTCAAACTAAGCACATGAGGAGGAGGAAGCACCAAATTTATGAACTTTAACACTTGATAATTCCTGCAGAGGGTTGGGTGAACAAAACCAGGGAAACAGAAAATACCCATTTCTCTCTCTGTCAAAGCATCAGGGACTGATCCTCATCCTGAATCTAGGGATGTGAAGTTCAGCAGGGTGTTATGGAAGGAAGAAATATTAACTGAAAGCACTTCTAAATAACAGAAATGCCTCGCTGACTCGTCAGTACTGTCTGCATTGTGGGAACGGAACATGCTCTCAAGCAAACTTCCCATGTAGCAAACTCACACAGATTTAGCATTTATGCCACTGCAGTAAATGCTGAGTTGTGGTTACTGGTATTGTTCTCTTGTACTACAAACTCAATCTCTTGGCTAAATCCCCTAGGATGACTGCTCAGAGCTCTGCATTGCCCCGTGAGCCAAAGGGGAGACGTTTTATTTGTACCTACGTGGCTTTAGTGGTCTCCTGCAACCCACGTGCCAGTTTCTAGGAATCCATTCTAAATATAAACTTTAAACTTAGTGAACTCAGATCTTCCCCACAGGAAGGGCACACATTGTGTGTGTGAACTGTAAATACCTTTGGGATACGCTAGATAGTAAAACACCGATTGTAATCAGAGCCAAATTTTGCTGTTTGTGACCCAAGCTCAGCAATCTAAGCAAGCTGAGATCAGTTAAGGAAAGAGGGAATGCCAACACCTCTGCTCCAGGTGAAAGGGCAGGACCTCAGCTCTTCCAGCTCTCGTACTGTGGCTGTACTTGCATTAAACTGGAGTTACTGTATTCAGACATCATCAAGGGAAATTGTCAGCAGCCCATTCACAATCCTTTCTGCATTACCTGAGTGTAATGACTTTGCTGAGGAGCACTGTACAGCACAGCAAACAGCCACCTAATTCAGATTCATCCATCACCATTTCTTACAAGTCTTGATGTCCAGGCCTGCCTGTGTTGGAGCGGGTAGGAAAACCACTGTTAGAACTCATGTAAAACTAGCAAAACTTTACCTTGCACTTTAGGCAGAGCTACCCCACCTCTGGTGTGGTTTTAGGAAAAGCACCGTTCGAGGTGTGGAACTGCATGAACAGCAGGACAGTTATTCAGTGGTGGAAATAATAAATAGGAATCTGCTTTCAGCATGGTAACATTCTTTACCAAGACAGAACATGTTGTTCTCTCAGTTGCTGACTTATAGAGAAGTTTCCCAGCAGAATCTGGAGTGCTCCAAAGGCTTTAGTCAAAGGCTCTGAGTTGCACCAGGCGTTTAAAAATGCAGCAGCCTTTAAAAAGTTCCCAACAAAACATACATGACAAACTTTTGTGTCTCAGATTCTGCTCCTCCCCGGTGAGCTCAGAACGCATCCTAGCGCTTACACTTGCTGTGTAAAAATCCTGCTGATCTGGGAGCAGCACCAGCAGCCCCTCCGAGAAGGCACAGCCCCTGCTATGGAGAACGCCCTCCGAGTGCTCTGGAGCAAGGCACCACGAGGCTCCTGGTCTGAGAGGGTTTTCTCCCAAGTCCAAGCGTACGGTGTTTAATTTAGAGAGATTGAATTAGCTGTTACTGGTTAACTGGTGTGTAAACTACAGGCTGATCGAACGCCCTCCCTTAACCCACAGCCCTGCCGGAAGCTGGTCATTCAACGCTGTGCAGCTGCCCCAGGATTTATCTTAGAACAGGCCTGGTTAGCTGGATAAAACCACTTCTTACCAAGGCGTTTAGCCTACCCAAATGGGAATCTCAGGCTTAAACACAAAACATGAAGTAAGGGCATGCTGAGTGGTGTGAAGGGCACAGACGGGTGTAACAACGCTGACTGCTCAGTGTTTGGTACCCAGGGCTTAAATACTGCAACAAAAATGAACAATAAAGAGCTGTTTGAGCTAAAGCAGACGAAGGAAAGTGCCACCAGCACAACAGGAGCTCTGGCAGCCACCAAGTGGAACAGGGTGGTGAGATGAAAACTAAAGGAAGACGTGGAAGCCAAGTGAAAAAGTTGAGTATTTAGAGGACACAAATTCAGGTTCAAATGAAGCTCACTGCACAAACATTCAGGTCATCTCCATTTTCTGAAACTTCACGTCCCATTACAGGATTGTCCATCCAAATACTCACTCTGAAACTGTTTAGTCACTGTTTCCTTCGTGATGTCAATAGCAAAGGAAGGGGTATTTTACATGCAGGGATTTTATACATAAATATATTTTTATTTGTAATGAAGCCATTCTCAATAAAGGTTTGAAGTCACAGATAACCCTGTAACGTAACGTAGCAAGTGCATTTATTAACTAGAGTTAATGATTATGAGAAGTCTTGGAAACCCTCTAGAGGCTGTGTTCTGTTCAGGAGGTGCAGACCAGCCCAGGTCACAGCACTGTTTCACCATCATTTTACAGCGATGTATCCCTACTGGGTTTATTTCTAGTACGGAACAGAAGTTTCGACTCTATAGTGTAAACCCACCCCAAGAAGCCATTTGTCATGTATTTTACTTTGAATCCTACTGTTTAAAGTCAGTCACACGAAATTAAAATGACGATAATAAAGTACGACCTGTGATCCCCAGCAAAGCCGTCACCCCACAGTACCTTTTCCTTTGTTATGTAACACTGGATTGTAATGAGATGCTGTCTCTTACTCTTTGATTATGTTGGGTATAAAATAAGGCTGGACTGCTTCAGCGAGCTTCTCCGCATACATTTCGTATCTACCAGTCATCTGGGAAAGAAAAACACAAAGCGTCAGCTCTTTTATTGAGCTATAAAAGTACTTAAGTAGAAAATATCCACTGATTTCGATGGCTGCATGTTAGTTAACTGCCCCGTCCTTCTCAACAAAGAACAACCAGGAAAGTTGTTTAACTTTTGCTGCTGTAAGTTTAGCAAAGATGTTACACCTAAAGTCCCTCTCAGGTACCACTGAACGCAAACTGCAGAAACCAGAGCAGGTTCAATAGGCTCCTGCCTGCTGTCACGGGATTTCTGCAGTGGATAAATGATGACTTCACACTTCCTCATTCCCCTCATATCAAGAATTACCTCTGTCTCAGCCACAAATGAGAGGAAAAGGAAATGGATTTCCCCTGTCGAATAAACAGAAGCCACAGCTGTGCCTCATGTGCCAAAAGTCCAACAATAGTAACCACCTCGTCAACATAAAACCAGGGTGCTGAAAGCACGAGACTTGAAGACAACAGAAAATAAGCAATTCTATACAAAGCAGCTAAAAGTCAGTGTTTTGCTTTTAATGACTGTTTGTTTTTCCTAACCAATACAATCGCGGGTGCTCAGACACCCCCAGAAGCTGCTCTAAGCAGCGCTCCGAGTGCTTCCTGACACATCGATCCTCACCTCAGCAGGACGGGCCTTGGACTGAGGTGGCAAAGCAAAACCAAATGCCTACCTGACTTTAAAAAACTGGGAGTCTCTCAGCATAATTTAATCCCCTTACATCAGCAACCAGATCTCTACCCCAAGCACCTGTAAAATAACAATCTGAGGTAACGCTTTGACTTTAGTCCCTTTGTATGGATGGGCAGCATTAGCAAAGAAATTGAGCTCTAGCTAAGAAATGATATAACTGATACACAAGTTTGCTTGTTCTAACACCTTAAGTAAGTTCAGTTCTGTATCAGCAGGCTTACCTTAAAGTTCCATTTGTCACTGACTTGTCTGCAAAGATTTAGATCCATTTCGACTACGAGAAGTCCGTCCCGAGTGCGAGAGAGTCCTGGGGTCCGACTGCCATCAGGTGCCGCTACGTAACTGGAGCCGTAGAAATGGCCCAAGTCATGGTGAGCTTAAAAAGATTTAAAAACATGTAATGGCATCTGCGAACAGGTACATGAGTTAACACGTGGCGTCCCCTAAAGCCCAGCTCAGTCCCTGTGCTTTATCACCCCCAAGAGTCACAGTACAATCCTAAGGCAACTGTAGCTTTGACCAGGATTAATCTTCATGCCCAGCTCAGCTTTCAGTTATTGAATTCACAGGGAAAATCTCACTGCGTTGCCTTTGAAATAATACTTTGTTACGCTTTCCCATTATTAAGTCTCTGAACTAAAGTCAAAGTTTTGTTTTCACTGATTTTTGTTTAGAATTTAAATGAATTCTAATTGCCAAGTCATACACTTCCAAACCAGCTGGCAGAGATGCACCTTTTCCATTTTCAGTACAAGGTCAGAGGTGAAAACACTGGGATGTGAAGCATGGAAAAATATCTTACTTCCTATTGCACAAGTCTGAGTTGTGCCAAAAAGCAGCCGCATCTGCTGTGCTGCTCAGCAGTGACACCACAGACCGCCCTGACGCAGCCGCTACCAATGTGCTGCTCCAGAAGGAGCTGAAGAAGGCTCAGGCTCACTCTAGGTGAAGCCAGAAGCAGTCTTGGTTGTCACAGGCAAACCACAGCGCTTTGACACAAACTTCATGCTCTTCCTTGAGCTCCTTCCTCTCCCACTTCCAGCAAAGCCATGCAAGAGAGCAGAGCGGCCGGGGTCTTCGTGCTTCCACAGGCCATGCGGGCACTGCCAACACAGGCCAGTTTGAGGGATTCCTGCCTCATCCTACCACACAACACTGACTCCAAAACTCTCTGGAAGCGTTTAGAAACCTTCGCTATGGGTTTCTGGTGACCCTGTGCCGTGGCACCACCGGCTGTACGGGGAAGTGCTGCTTCTCTCCAGCTTACGCCCCGCAGGCTCCAGCAAGGCACTCGCTGGCTGCCACGGGAGAGACGCTCGCAGGGGAGCGACGGCTTCTTCCGAGTTACCCACTATTAGCAACCACCGAGCGGGATCTCTCAACTTACCTTTCTCCCCGTTTCCAGAAGTAAAGGCATTTTTGAAGTATTCCTGCAAAACAAAAGGAATCCATAGGTGGCAGCAGGATTCCATTGAATTCAAGAAGGCTCTGCCAGCCCACCCACTGCAGCAGGGAAGTTTAGACAAATCCATGAAGTTTGTTCTGGCGCGCTCTCAGCACGGTCCCAGGGAGCCGTGGGGAGGCTGGATCCTGCGATGGACGAGCCAGCAAACAGGATCTTTGGTATCACCGCCTGCTGGTCACACACTTTGGGGAACACACCTCGGATCACAATTCCAAAGAAGAGGAAAAAGAGGAGACATTTAACCACACATCTTTGCAGATCACTAACGGGGACAAATGTGCTCATGGAATGGTGAAACCAAGTCTGGACTCTAGCAGGAAACCTTACAGAACATGTAGGGGGGTTGGATAATCCGAAAGCAACAAAAACCAACTGCGTGTACTGCTCGTTTTCATTATAGAATTCCAGTGTCCAGGAAGAGGCAGCATCTGCACGACAACTACTTGTCTATCACTGACTCAGGGATATATTTTATTTTCAGTCATTCTGGCTAAAAGAATACTGATTTCAGCACAGAAACTATGCGAATGAGCAGAAGGGCGGGTGCTCGTTGCAAAGAGCAATTCAAGAACAGAAGCAGCTGCAACCAAAGCCCCAGTCTGCCAGCAGCAAGGCCGCTCTCCATCTCTTCATCCCTGTCCATCTTCAGATCGTGCTATAAACACTACCAGAGCTGTTATATGGTAGAGGAATCTATGCACTCCCATGCTGTTCTGTTCGTTTCCTTGAATTTACTCATGCTACAATAGCCCCAGAGGACACAGCGAAGCGCAGACACGTACCGTTCCTACCCTGTTGATGGGGCACGTGAAGCAGTGATTGGCGATGGCAGCGTTTCTGGCTTCAATGGGCCACAGTGACTCACTGCAAAACACAAGAGGCGACAGGGACTCGCTACCCCTCTACTTCAGAGCTAAATTTAGGTTAGGACAGTCTCACACCGTGCATTTTCTGTCAAAGAAGCCAAATCTTAGCTGCTAAGATTGATCTTGTTCCTACAATCAAATCTCCCCAGACAGAGCCGAGCACTAGAATTATTTCTTGTTCAAATACAGGTAGAAACAATTCTGGTTGATAACCCGCTAAATGTGGCTTTGTCACAGCAAAGGAAAAAAAAAAAGAACACATCTCAAGATTTTCAAAGCAATTAAAGTATAAATGGTTTACTCTCCAAATTACACAAAGGATTTACATTTGTGCTTTACGTTCCATTAACTTTCAACATACCAAACCTCAAGAATCACAAGAATTACCTCCTTTCTTCCCCAAATGGTCCAGGAGAGGCTTTTGCAGCAGTGAATAAAAAGAAAATTAATGTGAGAATAATGAAAAAATGGAAGGAAAAGAAACTCCCAGATTGAGACCTGAGTACAGAGAAGAAAAACCTCCTCCTCTCTGACAAGCCTCTATCTCTTCTCAAAGGAGACCTCATCTCTGACTGATGTTTAACACTAGAATAGTCTTTTTATTAAATAGTTGGATAGACAAGGGTCAAACTGGTTAGCAGGAGGTCTGGAAATGACCAGAGCTCTCGAAGGTGACGCCTGTTTGCACCCCCGAGTGACAGCAGGGACCTGCCAGACTGTGAGTAGAAGACAAGGCTCTGAGCATCTGACACGTTCATCTTGCAGACCCCAGAATCTTAGGAGACAGTGGCTGGACTGACTGACAGGACCTGGTCGATGGCCTCTTTGCTCAATCGCTTCGAGTCTGGCAGCTGCCTCCTCTAAGAAAAGGGGATTTTATTGAAAAGCTCCAGCAAATTACAGTTTCACAGAAGAGAGACAGGGAAAAAAGACGATAGCCAAGAAGCAACCCCAGAGACAGTTTTTACATGGGTCTCAAGAGTCCTCTTCCTGCAATAAAAATTATAATCTTAAAAACAATCAAGTAAAAGGCAGCAATTAGGAGAGCCCGAAGCACCCAGAGTACCAATGAAATGCTGTACCACAACAGGGTAATTTCTGTTTGCCTTCCTGTTAATGGGCTGTAAGTGGACAAACATCACAAACATCGCTCTGGTGGTGGCATGAATGTCCCCAAAGCACTGTGCATTCATTCAACTCTTTCCAAAGGACATTTTCCAATATTACTCAACCTAAATTATCTTTTATACCAGAAACTATTAAAGGCAGTTTGAATGTCAATACCACATCTAACCCACAGCTCCAGCTGGTAAATACAGGGCCTTCTGCATCTGAACTGCCTGTGCCTGCAAAAATCATATGCTTCTATTCTACCCTGTTATGAATGCTCAGTGTCCTCGGCATTTTCTACCTGATCAGCAACAAAGACTGGATGAATGTTCTTGGACCTTGTTGGAGAGACAGAGAAACACCAAATTCACGTTAAACAGGTAAGGAGGAGGGATTGGGTGAATCCTGAAGAGATGGAAAATGCTGAAAAAAGATTCCTCTTGCACTTCTAACTCTTCTATCACCTCGTACACCCAGTTCACAAGCCTATATCGCCTGAACATTTCATACATTCAGGTTTACAAAACTGCAGTTTGGTACCACCCTGAGTGGCTCCCGGGCGGACGATGCAAGCTGGCAAGCTCAGCCTGAAGGTAAATGCCTAGAGCCGATCATAAAGCAATAACACTGCACAGATAATCTAAATAAACCATTATTAGTTTTCAGAACACCAGCTGGATGCTGGTTAACTCTGCCTTGGAGATAAGAGACCTGCAGATGTAGAACTAAAGTTCTGGAAGAGAATCAGTGACTAGAAGCAGACCGGCAGCCCCAAACTCCAGATGGAGGAGAACGCAGATCCCTTTGAGGCAAAGCAAGGAGGCGATACCTCACACCCCGAGACCTCAGCAAGGTGCCCCGAGTCCCCAGCAAGGGGCTCAGAGGTTCAGTTAACCCAGAGCGCATGCAATGGCCAAAAGCAGTCTGCACTTTACCTGAGTGTTCCAATAGTGGCTGAAGGGTTAAAGATGATCTCTGCTCCGTTCATGCTAAACATGAGCCAGTTCAGAGGGTGGTGGCGCCCGTAGCAGATATTCACAGCAATTGCTCCAAACTGCGTCTGAAACACGGGGTGGCCTGTGTTCCCTTCCATGTAATAAGTAGACTGCAAGCAAACAGAACAAACGTAGGTTTCTTTAAAAAGCAACAAGAAATACCTCCAGCATTGATCTGACACGTCCCCATTTCTGATTAGCAGCTTCAAGTCACTAGGCCATGGGCGAGGGCACCACCCTTCCCCTGGTACAGAGCAAACCGTGGCGCTCGCAGGCTGCCGAGATCAAATTCCAGCCCCGCTCTGTTTCCCTTCACTCATGCTACACCTTAAGCATTGCCTGACTTTGACATCAACCCTTCTGTCAATGACAGAAGCTGCTGCAGAGGCTGAAGAGACACCCACAAATCACCAAACTTTAGGCACCTCTCGGTATTTTCACCACATGAGATTTTTCCTTCGTTGTCACAATCCATTGGTTCTAATTAAAGAGATTATGAGCACCATTCGGAGAACAGAGTTCCTTTGCACTCACCCGTTATGCAGCGACATGCAGTAGTTTTATGAACGCTATAAGGAAATGTCAGTGTATAGCTAAGATTGCTTATTTAAATTTCCTATATTCTCTAAACAAACAGAAGGCTTGAAATAACCACCAGGAAAATCACAGGATGAATCCAGAGAACACTCCTGAAAGAACCTGAGGCCAACTGCTTAGAAGATCCCATTTACCATATGCTGTGAACTTCTCTCTTATCATATCCAACATTTCTGAGCAGTTAGAAAGACACCAGTTCCTGTAAAAGGCGCTGGTGAGGAGAAGGACAGAGCGGTGGTGACAGTTATCAAGAGAGACAATCCTTCCAAAAGAAACACAGAAATGGCTCTTCCCACACACACAGGAAGGGTTCATGTGGAGTCACTGACGCTTGCCTAGTGCTCAGTGGCAGCCAGAAACCCAAGCAAATCTCAGACATTACCAGGAGGGTATTGAAATGTGACAGAAAACAACGTCTTGCTGGTTTATAGGAATTCTGTGTGCCCGTGGCTTGAGCACTCCTGGTGGTTCCAGTGTCTGCAGGAAGGACACACGAAGGATGGAACAAGCCAAGGCAACTGAAGCAGGGAAGGGGAGGGGGCAGCTCCACGTGAGGAGCATCTTCAGGGCTCTTCAGTCTGGAGACAGAAGGCTGAGGGAGACATTATGAATGAGATGGACAAAATCGCAGAAGAAAACAATCCCCCTTTTACCCAAACTGTCCATCCTAACAACTATCACTAGTGGGCTTGAAGGAAGCGGAACCACTCCAGACCTAAAGCAGGCCCAGCGAGGCTGGAGAACAAGCTCGGGTCTCCTCCAAGCGTGGAACAGCACAACAGATACAGGGGGATCTTCTGAAACCAAGGAGAACTAGAGGTTTGTCATGCCCAGAAACCATGATCTCTCCTGTTTCTCATTTCCTATCAGGTCCCTTGGGCACTGTTTCCATCTCCTTTCGTGTCAGCAGAGAGGACACCACGTGGTGGGCCCTCACACAATCCTTTCTCAAAACATGCCGCTGATACGTGTCCATTGTTTCCTCTATTCTCAGTTTTCCTTCACAACAGGAGAAGGAAAACAAGAATGCTGTTGCTTCAGGGAATCCGTCAGTTCTTATTTCTTTATTCCTGACCACAGATCACAATCATCTCCACAGAAACAAACTGTGATGTCTCAAGGATCGATTTTTGTTTGTTTATACGTCCTCCCACATGTGACTGACCGATCTTTCTTCCCTCCCCATTTAGTTCTCACCAATTCAACCTGGATGCTACCAAGGCTCCTTCCCCTACGTGCCCCACAGAGACAATCCCCAAAAGTCATTTCCGACTCAACCTTTCCTTGGGGGTTAACTTTGTTGAGAGAGAAAACAACATTAAAGTAACAGACGAGCACGACCCGTCCCTGTAGTCCTGGCGGCTGCTGAAGTTCTTCTATCAGAGTTTCTGAGCTTGGAAGAACGGGCTTACTGCTTCGCTAACAAAAGGAGCTAGAAAGAAGGCACCATTCTGGGGAAATGGTACTGGCTTCTGTGATGAGGTAGATATAATAAGAAATGTCAGAGCTTTGTAGCATAAACAGACTGGTGGTAATTCTGGCCTTTGGGATTATAAGAACCGACTCCTTTTAGGAACTATGTAAAACTCTTAACGAATTCTATTTATACTTCACATGGAAAAGCAAAAATATTTTCTTTTTTTTTAGGCGCCTTTCGTTACAGTTTCATAGCTCGAAACAAGAAGTTTCTTGGAATTTGTTGATGTTCCACAAAACGCTTTCCGTAAAACCAGAGGACAACACATTACAGCACAAGCAACACGGATTTATTTTTTGTTTTATTACACAAGGAGCAAATCAAGAATGTGGAAAGTAACCACAGTTCATTTTTAGTAGTGCTTGTATTTAGCACGGGGTTGTTAGTTACTGTTTGGCTAGCTCAAAGACCGAGCCAATAAAGGAATAGGACATATCAGAGTAATTGTTCAGGCCAGCAGTCAGCCCCGGCCACTGACAGGCCCGCGCCAGAAAGCCACCGCGCAGAAACCTGCCAACAGCTCCTCTGAGGAAACACAAACCAGCCCGAGCAGGTCTGGCAGCCCAGGTCAAGAGCTCCCGAGGTCTCTGTGAACACCAAGTTTCAAGGCACCAAACCCCTTCTAGAATTAACAAAGAGGCAGTTTGGATTGTGCAGTGTCAGTGTGGTGCCTGCAGCCTGCGGACAGGGGATACGGCCCCCGGGGCTCAGCGGAAGCACCTCTGCTGGTCACACTCTCCAGCCGGCAGGGAGACATCCAGTTACGCAAGACGAGGTATTTTTAGACTTTGGTTAATTTTTAACCCTGATCTTTCTGCTTGTGATAGTTCTATGGATGGATAAGCACGTGTCAGATCTACCAGTTTTCTTCTGACATTGCCTTTAGCACCAGTTCAGTTTCTGAAGGCGATTCTGGAGGGCAGCCTGGTAACCGGTGGGGGCTGGGTGGAAGTAACGCGGTTCACAAACACAGGATGCCGCAAACCAGCAATTGTCACAATTAAGGGATCTGGTCACAGGAACACCAGCAGCAGAACTGTCATTTCCAAGCCAACCTCACAGAGAAATGGAGAGCAAGGCCACAAATAACACTCACACCTGAACCGTGAAAGGGCTGCTCTCCAAACCAAGTTCAACAAGCACACGTGCACAAACTACCCGAGGCAGCTGCGCACAACTAACGGAACAGAGCAGGGACTTACAGAGCTCTGCTTTAAAGGTCCTCAATACTTGTGTAGCTCCTATCAGGCCACAGAAGAGTACATGACAAAGATTCAATGTTATTTGTCCTTTAAGACTCATCACTCCCTACTCTTGACAAATAAATTTACTATAATTTCACCTGAGAAAAATGGATTTGTCACTTAATGAACCACATTTTCCAGAAATACCTTTTATTTCCTGCCAATACGACTGACACAGCACACGCTGACATGAACGAGAGCTGCGAAGTCAGACTAGCTTGATAATCACGACATGGACACGGCACCTTACCTCATTGAAATCTCCAATCCTTGGAATGTGGTTTTTCCTGCTTTTGCCGAGGACGGCTCCGGAATTGGAGATGATCACCGCAGCGTTCCACAGAGTGCCCCCGTGCACTTCATCTCGCTCCAGGATTGGAGACACCACAACCATGTTGTATTTCTTGGCCAGCTGCACACATGAACACAATTTTATGTTATACACAAGCCTGCAGTAATTATTTTTTGCTCACAAAGAAGGATTAGAGAAGTTTTCATCTGGTATGTTACTGTTGCTAGCACGCCCACACTGCCACAGCGTCTTCATCAAAGATGGATACGGCTCAGAGTTCTCCACCTGAATCCTTCAACACAGAAGGCGAGATACTACTGGGAAGTTAGCGCCCTAAGAGCAATGGCCACACTGCACAGCCAACCTCCACCTGCTCCCAGGGTCAGGAGGAGAGTGCTCAGCACAGTCTTTCATACTGGTAGGCCACACATGGCTAGCTCAGGGGGGCTTGTGTTTTAAAAAAAGGGGAAATGTAATGCTGTTTTACACATTAAATGTTAAATAACTCAGGTGTGAGTGAGAAATGGAGCAACTTCTGCCTGCCATCTTATTAGCAGGTTGACTAAACTATTGCAATCTCTGGAATATAAGAGCCAGGCAGTAACAAATCTCCTTGGGTCCATAAAAATCCCCCTCCATTTTGTGTCATTTCACAGGGAGACGCCAAACATTTGTGTGAAAGCGTTCCCTGTTTGGAAAAGGCCAGCTGTTCCCCTCCTACCTTCAAACAAGGATTGTTTAGTGCTTAGCTGTTGTAGGCAAGAAACACCTTTTAAACTGAATTTAAAAATATCTCCATGAATAATCGCTCCTCCCTTGCGAAGTTCAGGAACAGTTAAACAGGCAGGTTCACATGATTTCCACCCTACAAGGCAGTCTATAAATGCAAAGTAGCCTAAAAAATAAATACTGAACACAGTCGCTGCCCACTTCTACTTTGCTCACTACAACATTTGTCAGGCAAGGTGAAAATGTCTTTTCGATTGTTTCAGTTTGTCATGTACACAAAACAGAAATCTGTGCTCATCAGGCGGTTTCGGCCTGGCACCGGACACTGGATGTCGGGGTTTTTTTGCTTGGTTCCTTTTTACCTCTTGACAGAATTTTGTTGTTGGCCCGTCCTCTGCTGACTCCGCAAACTCAGTCCAAGGAAGCTTCTCCCTCGTACAGAAAGCAAAGGGCATGGCTGGAAAACACCAACGCAAGGCAAAACTTATAAGTGTTCCTGTCACTCAAGAAATACACACTGCACAGATACAGATAAAAAATTAACCACTTCCGAATGATTCCACTGTTTCCCTTGCTTAAAGGCAAAAGCTATTTAAAAATATTTTGAGCAAGAAGCTTTGGGCCCAAACAGAGCAAAAGAGAAGTGAAAGAATGCAGTAAAGTCTTACTGGAGGTGAAAACAGAGAATACAAGTCACTAGTGTGAGCTCTCTGCAAATAACCTGTCTCACCACTCCGGCCTTCAGTTTGGTTTTCACCACTATTAAGCCTCAAAGACTCCATATTAATTAAAATTAGGTTTTTGAAGTTTTAATACCTGTCTAGAAAAGAACCTAAAGTTTTAGAAGAAAAAACATGACTGGGAGAAGGAGCACACCCCAAATATCAGTGCTGCAGCACACCCCAGCCTTCAACAGATCGAGTCACACACGCCTGCCACAGGGCTCTGCTAACCGACTCCTCAGGTCATTTCAAAGCCAAGCAGTGAATTCTGCTCTTGTGTCCTGGAAGAGCTCTGCTGGCTGACCAGACATGCTTCTGATACAGGACACCTGCTAAAACAGGCTCCGACAGCCTAGAACGAAGAACATACTCACTCCAAGCCTCCTGGAAACAAACTATGTTGACCCCACACATCGCAGCTACTTCCACCATCTCCTCGATGCGTCTGTGCAGTGCAGCCACCTGATTGCAAGAAGAGTCACACTATGAAAAGAGCCGCATGTTCTGAGGCGCCTGTACATCAACAGTCGGCCTTTACAAGCTCTGTTCACACAAAATTTATCTTGGTCTATATTTAGCCTTACTGCTCGCAGGAGGAAGAACTCAATAAGTTATCATTCCTGAACACTGATAATAGAAAGTCAGATATAGATTTTATTCAAAGCAGTTAGATGCTGAAAATAGAGAAAGTTATCCAATGGAATTCTATTTCCATGGTTACAACATTTAAATATGCAGCAACTCACTGCTGACTGACTTGCAAATAGCTAAAAATGTTAACAGAATCAGCAAAAATTACAGCTTTGGGGCTCACTGTAAACAACCTACAGAATGATGTTAAGTAAACGCGAATTCGAAGTTGAGTACTCGGCATCTTGAGACACGAGGTAAGGACGGCGTTTCCTTTGTTGTCTCCAAACCCTGCTCGCAGGTGTATCTTGGACACTCCCTAGAAGTTATTAACTCCAAAATCCCTCTGTCCTAAGGGCTAAGTAGAGTATTACAAAATAAAAAGCCATAAAAGCATTTATCAATTAGTCAAAACCCATTGTTTCGAAGTATCTTTTTTGAGTATTCTATGCAAAGATAAGCAGAGGAGCCGCCCTTTGCACCAATACTTTCAGGTGCCAATAAAAAAAAGGGCACAGGACAAGTCACCAGTGACCTACGGACTCAACAGCTCTGCTCTGCTTTACAGAAACAGTTGACTAGTTATATATAAGGTAAAATCATTAATAGAACTGAGAGTCTTCAGCAGATGCCACAAAGGATCCACAAACTTGGTCCTTTTACTGAATTAATGACTTGCATCTCTGACTGGTAATGCTCCCAAACCCATTCCTTCAGCAATGGTCTGTCCTGTCCCTGCACAAAAACATGGCTCAAGGAGAATTTATAAAGTATTTTCTTTCTCTTTTAAAGCTACTTTCTATATGCGTCACCTCAGTGCTTCTGTGTCCAAGGTGTTTTTAAAGGTCCCTTCTGACCCAAACCTTCCTACGATTCTACATTAAGAGTTGATGACCACCTTGTAATAAGATTTCATTTACTGCTGTACAAAGAATAATGAACACAGCTTTATTACTGTTTACTCTAATGAGTTTTCCTATAATAGAACATTTCTCAATTAAAACAAGAGCTGCACCTGTGCCTTCCATGGGTTTTCATCTCTTTTGATTTCAGGTAAACGATTTTCTGTTTCATTTAAAGGCAAAGGACTTGCAAGTACAAAATGAATAACTATTCAGCTTTGCAAGGAAGCTGCAGCAGGCTGGGCAGTTTGAGAGGCAAACACACCCCGAGAGAAGTTTGTGGGAAACAACAGACTGAACTTGTCACTCGAGTCCCTTGCCGCACGCTGCACTAAGGCAGCAATGGGTCCTGTGGGGCTGGACAATCGGCACAGTCCAGCTGAGGAGGGTTGTGGCTCAGTCCCGTGCT
>WAAB01009909.1:4106-38691 GCA_013389865.1 Piaya cayana
AGGGAGCTGGCCTCTTCTCCCAAGTGACAGGGGACAGGACAAGGGGGAATGGCCTCAAGCTCCACCAGGGGAGATTTAGGCTAGAGATTAGGAGGAAGTTTTTCACTCAAAGGGTCATTGGGCTGCCCAGGGAGGTGGTTGATTCACCTTCCCTGGAGGTGTTTAAGGCACCAGTAGATGAGGTGCTGAGGGACATGGTTTAGTGTTTGATAGGAATGGTTGGACTCGATGATCCGATGGGTCTCTTCCAACCTGGTGATTCTATGATTCTAAGACGTGAAGCAAGGCAAGGCAGTACAGGACATCAGTGAAATCTACAGGGTGAGACTGATTCTTCTAATGAGATATATGCATACCCATGTGAGATAAGAAGCATTGCCTCTACATTTTAAATGACTTTATGACTATTTCTTCTCAACTATAAAAAGCAATACAGTGTAACTTGTTTAAAAGGTGATGCCCACACAGAAAACACCCACGTCAAGCCCTACCTTCAAGCTCTCTTTGCAGTCTTTGAGAAGAGACAGACACCTTGCCTGAAACTGGAATGAGCTGCCATATGGAAATAGTCATCTTAACTGCACTGACTGCATCTTGAGTCAAGAAACTTTCTTAGACTGCATAAACAACACTAAATGAAGAGAAATAAGACTTCATCAGCAAAAAACCCTTTTTTTAAGTATCAACTCTTCCTTTCCAAGCTGTTAGAAGGGTCTATGTTAGGCTAGATCACATCATAGTAAAAACAGTAAGGCAGTTCATCAGACAAGTGACTATTATCATCTTAGATGTATAGGTAATTTGAGAAGGTATCTAATATTTTTCTTTACTAAATAAATGTTCTGAAAAGTTAGTTGTTTCCTGGCATCATTGAAATTGAGAAATTATTAAGCGTCTGAAGATGTTACATAATAAATTACAATACATAATTCTGATTAAGGGGATGTTAATTGAGATAAAGGGATTTTCCTAACAATTCACAGAATTTTAAAAAGTTTATGGAAAAATGTGAATGTTGTTGTTACATAGTTGTTAGGTCTTTGGGTGATTTTAAAGGTCTTTGTGTGCAGCTCAAATGTCTTGTCCAAAGAGAAGGAAAATCTTTCAAAAAGTAGCAATATTTAATTTGGAAGATATTGAATGGTTTAAACTGGGCATATCTAATATCTGATATCTGGTTGGGGTTAGAAGGGAATTAAAGATCATTCAGTTCATACACTCCTGCCATGGGCAGGGACACTTTCCAAAGGATCATGTTACTCAAAGCCTCATCCAACCTGGCCTTGAACACCTACAGTGATGAGGCATCCACAACTTCTCTGGACAAGCTCTGGTAGTGCTTCACCATCCTCACAGGAAAATATTTCTTCCTAATACCTAACCTAAACCTCCCTTCTTTCAGTTTAAAACCATTACACCTCAATCTATCCCAGCTCTCCCTGATAAAGAACCCCTCCCCAGATTTCTTGTCATTCCTTTAAATACTGGAAGGCTGCTAGAACGTGTCTCTCGAGCTGTTGACTGCATTACTCTCTTCTACTTGAATGGGAATTATGCAGCACTGGAACAGGCTACCCAGGGAGGTGGTTGAGTCACCATCCCTGGAGGTGTTTAAAAAGCAGGTACATGAGGTGCTTGAGGACATGATTTAGTAGTACACAGATACAGTCAGAGCTGATAATCTCTAAGATCTTTTCCAATCTATGATTCTATGTCTATCCCCCTCACTTGAATAGAAAAAGGTAAATATCCAGCAGTGTCCTGTCTCCTCCTTGGTTGTTACTATATCAACACTTCTTTGCATAATTTCATTATCTAAACACCCTCTTCTCTTTCTCAAGAACTTTTACTTATTTTCTTAACATCCATTGCTGGTCCCAGAGATTTCAGGTCTATATTATGAGTCAAAGTTTTTTTTGGGTTGTAGTCATCTGCATTCATCCAGTTCAAGAAAACTGCTGACAAAAGATGAAGGGCAAAAATAAGGCATAATCACAATTGATCTTAGCCAACATGATTCAGAGCAGTTAAACTTGTAATCTAAAAGCTGGAGATGTAATGTTGTACCATAATATGCTTGTAGGGTATTGACATTTATTATGCATTGACAGGAGGGAAGGACTGAATTATTTGTCAGATCTAAATTTGGGAAACATTTTTTCTGCACAGAACATGATAGAGATCACAGATTAGTTTCTTTGCAATTTCACAGAGATCTGAGCACAGAACTTTTCAGTAACATGTAGATTTAATCCATACCTTCTGTTTTCTATAACCCACTTCACAGGTACTGGCTGACTCCTACTACATACCAACTTCTACTCCTTTCTGGTTTTGTTTTGGGTAGGAGAAAAAAGAAAACTCTAATCCAATTCAATTTTCTCAGGATAAAGGGCACTAAATTATTCCCAATCTAAAGGAGTAGGAGAGGATAAATTACCAGATTTCTTGTAAACATAATATTTTATAGCCTCTAAAATCTAAGCATACACATTTTTTGCTGTTGGAATCTACTGCTTGATTTGTGGTCACAGATGTCCAAACTTCATGTTTATGAAATACGGAACTGTGAAAAATAGCTAACATTCTGTTTTTTTCTTTGCAGATCTCCTTTGTTCATTAGGAAACAATATTCTCTGCTCATCAGGCATGGAGGCCAAACAAGAGCTTAGAGCTTATTAATTTTCTTATTGATAAATAGAAGATTTATAAGCATTAATTTACTCCTTTTATGCTTGTGCTATTCAGATTGTACAGGGAAAAAAAGGGAACAATGTATCTGGTACAGTGCAGATCTGTAAGGGACATAGAACCCATTTGTATCCTGTCACACAACATAGTCTCAGAAAGAGCCATATGTCCACATGTATTGCACCAGCTCTTGTCTGCAGCATCACTGTTTCACTCTTCTCTTAGAAAAGCATTTGAACTACAGCCAAGGTAGACACAGGAGACAGCCAAGGAGAGGTGGAATAATTCATACTTGGGCAACTTTCACAATTGCATGGTAAAAAATTCTCCATTGCTTTCGAAGTCATTGTGATTGATAGTCTCCATTGTCATACTCCACCAGCCAATATCTACATCAAAAAGTCCCCAAAGTTATAAATAAATCTGAGAAGAGTGGAGCATTAAGTCCTTCCAAGAATTTCTACAACATGCACTAATACTTTGACTGCATAGCACAGACTCACCTCTCCAAATCATTGCCCTAAATACAGATTTCAGAGTATATTTTCAGCATCAGGCACTCGATATTCTTCATTTCACATGCTTTTCCATTCTCGATTCAAATTTATCAGAGATATCTTCTGTTCAACCAGATACTAAATCAATGAATCAACATATTTCAGGGAATCACAGAGTCATAGAACAGTTTGCATTGGAAGCGACTTTAAAGATCACCCAGTTCCAGCACCCATCCCATGGGCAGGTACACGTTTCAGTAGATCAAGTTGCTCTAAGCCACATCCAGCCTGGCCCCAAACATCTCCAGGAATGGGGTATCCACAGCTTCTCTGGACAACTAGTTCCAGTGACTCACCACCCCTCAACTTTCCTGCAGACCTCCTTTAAGTACTGGAAGGTTGCTCTAAGGTCTTTCTGGAACCTTCTCTTCTCTAGGCTGAAGACCAACTATCTTTGTTTGACCTGGTACGGGAGGAGCTGCAGCCCTCTGATCATCAGGGATATTGAATTTGAGATTAAAAATTACCAAACTGTGAGCCTCCTGTTTTTTACTTCATTAGCTTATGTAAATCACTAGGGATTTTGTAGATTTTCCTTAATATCTAGATATTCAAGTTCTTTTTTCTTGTCCCCCAAGAAAATAAGTATTTCCTCTCTTCAGTGTGAACTGTGTTAGGACTCTTAGTAAAAAAGATCAATGAAGATGATAATTTCAGCAATGTAATAATACTAATGCATTAAGTTTATGTAATGTTGATCCTTCATGTGTTGCATCTTCTAATTTTTTTCTCAGTTCAGACTAAAATGGGGTTCATGCATCTTAGAAATTCACCTTCAAAGAGTTAACTAGATGTGTTTATTGAAAATATAGTGATGTCTGTATACCTCATTGGTTTCTAGCAGTTTTCCCAGAATAACTTCTTAATTATTTTTCTAGTAATTTTCTTCAAATCTAATTATAAGATTTAATTAGTCGAAGTTCTGGAGCTCATATGATATTATTTGGAAAAAATGTCTGTCTGGCTGACTACTTCTACTGTAATGACAGATGAACTTGTTAGTGATTTCTTGCTTACAAAAAGAAAAGCCCTGATAATTTTTTGGAACATCATCTAAATATTTTTTGAAGAGTACAGTCCTTTCTCCACACTGAAAGAAAGACACCTGAAAAGACATTACTTAAGGCTGAATGGGAGATTAATTCTCAGAAATGAAAACCGTTAGACATTTTGTTGCATATCTTATGGAATTGCCGTTGCTTAGAGAATTTCAGGCAATGTGGGAAGTCCTTTGGGAATGCATTCCTCAGCCCTGCTTCAGTAATGGAGCATATGTCTCTGTATCTACTCACCAATGTCATAGCTAAGTAGCTGACAAAATCAGGGAGTGTTGCTCTTCGAAAGAAGAGTTGACGTATGCTTTCTGCTGCAGTTACTGAGTTTCATGGCAGTTTTCTGAAAGGGTGCTGTGAGTTCTCCAAGAAAGCTGCTGTTCAAGTGATTAAGTCTGTGACCTGCTGTCCATCATGTAAGGCCACACAAACAAACAAGGGGACATCATTACTCAAGTTAAGATTTAACTTCAATCAAACACCAAATAATCCTTGGGGTCTAAGAACAGGTCCATGTTGTGAGGTGTAGAGCCCTGAGGATGGGTTTGACAGTGCTGTGCTGCATGTCCCTGTGATCACTGCCTTGCTCTCCTCATTGCTGTTTCTCTTACTGCCCGTACTGCAGGAGAAAAGGATCCCTACTGTGTTTTGTAAGAGATGAACTTGGCATATCTCTCAGTATAGCTGTGTGGTTATACAGTTGCCTCCTGCTGTTTTTCTTAACCGCATGCTGGACCTGAGCTAAAAAATCATGTTCACCTTCTCCAACCAGTTCTGGAAGCTTGGTAGAAGTAATTGCTGGATGTAAAGCTGCAGTGTGGGAGAGGGAGGAAAAACTAAGCTTAAAAGAAAGTCTTCCCTAGTCACTGTAAAAATCCTAAAATATTGAAATAGAATATTGATATACATTTCTGAATTTTCACACCTATAAGGATAGTTTTTTTACTGAAAGGTGGTATCTGTTCTCTCTGCAGTTTAGGATTAGTTTTATGTGGATTTCTGTGTTTTCTTCTTGTGATTTTTTTCATGATGCTATGCAGTCAGGAACTGTTATGACAAAGATGGGGGTTTAAAATCTATTAGCAGAAGCTTCTGTCTTAACATTTAAACAAAGCCCACTCATTAGGACTAGAATATTACTGTGTAGTCTCCAGGCTCTGGAAGGAGGCAAAACCAACACACTGAGCATATAGTTAAATGGCAAAACTTGTCCTATAATCCATCTCATAGGAAAGTTTGGTGTTTTTTTAAATTTTTTTTTAATGTGTATATAAAGAAGGAGAAAGAACATTATAAAATGACTTTCTGAACCCAAACTGAGTATGGCTATTTTAGACAACCACAGAAGTACTTCTTTTTTTCTAATGCTCTCTTGTGACAAGCTGGTAAGTAATACATCATCAGAGGTCTGTGTTTTCAGCAGCACATCTATTAGACCAGATTGCTTTGAAGGAGCAGTAGAGAAGAGAGGGCCACAGTCATCAATTACAACTGCTAGAACTATGTCAACAGGTTCAACATCTGAGATTCCTCTCTAGCCTTGGAAAGTAGGAGTTGAAAAGCTCTACCAGCTCCAACTTCAGTGAATTTTATGCACCAAGAAAACTGAGATTTTTCCCAAAATTTCTTGATTAAGTTTAACGTTAATTATGCAATGAAATGCATTTATTTCTTTTAATCAGCCTAAATATAAATTTAAGATATGTTCTTTAAATGATTTCATGAAAATTGTTTTCCCTGGAAATCTGATGTGTTTTTGGCATAATTCTTCACCTCCCTAAGGCTCCATGAAATGAATATTGTTATTTATGTTGCAGGGACTCAAGTAAAACAGCTTTTTAGGAGACATAGCACATAACCTGGGAAGACAATGGGAAAATCAGGGAATTGTGAAGGGGAATTTGATCCAAAGCCAGCTGAAGGCAGTGGAATGACAACAATCCCCTCTAAGTTTAAGGTCATCTCTGTGACCACTTCAGACCTTCCCACATTTTTGTGCCCCCCAGCCCAAAGGCTGACAGAAGGAATGTCTGTGACAGTACCAACAAGATGACATTCAAGTCCTAGGTGAATAAAATTTTCATTTTCTGAAGTTGGATCTTCCTCAGTCTCCTCTAACTGCAATGAAACTTCACCTGTTTGCCTAGTGAAAAAGAAAGAAAAAAGCTAAAGTTTTCTAAGCTAAAACTAAAAGCTAAAGTGTTTCCTTCACACTTCATCTTCCCAGGCCCAAGGTCACCCCTCCAGTCCTGACTCCACTCCCACCCAGGGGTGAAGAGATGGGAATGGGGGTTGGGGTCTGCCCATTGCAACCTCCCTTGGTTGCTCCTCCTTCCTCACAACTCTCTCTTCTCCAGCATAGGCCCTTCCCTGGGCTGCAGTCCTTCAGGGACAACCTGCTTCTTCACGAAATATCTTCTCACTGTGTTCTGGGTCCCTTCCTAGGCTGCAGGGTTGTCTCTACTACAGCAGGGTCTCTCCAGGGATGCAGGGGATCCCTCCTCTGGGTTTGCAGCGCCTCCTGCCCTTCTCTTTCCTCAGACTGGGTCTTCCTCTGCTGCTGCTCTCTCCTTGGCTTCCTCCTCCTGTAGTTGATCTACCTTTGACCCTTCCAGAAACCTGTTTTCCCCCAGTGCCCTAAGCTTGCATGAGGGGCTGGGACGAGCCGTGTCTAGCTTGGGGAAGCTCTGATCTCTTCACGCAGAGGTGGCCTAGAAGCCCCACTGCTGTCACCTAGGCTTGGACACCAAGTACATCAGTCTTTGGATCTGCAGAGATGTGGGTGAAAGCTCATAATGCAATTTCCTAGCCAGGTAATGGGCAAGGCAGCAGCAAAGCAGTCCTGGAGCTTGGCAGCTGCTATGGAAGGTGAACATGTACTTTTTTCACCTGTATCAAAATGGTTGTTTCCTGAGTTCTCTAATGGAATTGTTACACAGGGTATCCAATTGCAAAGGTGCTTCTGCAGGTGATGTAATTTCTTTTATTGCAATCTCAGTTAGGAAGGATTTTCCCAGCTAGCCTGTTTGCTGCAGGCAAAAGGCATTTTGACTGAGCTGAAGCATGGTTAATAAGGAGCAGTCAGATTCATCTCTTTGCAAAGTTTATATTTTATTTAATTTCATACTTGTGCTGAGAAACTTTGCATTTCATGGGCACAGAACCAAAATTAGGTACAGGACATGCTGAAATCCCATGGAGAATCACTCAGCTTTTGCACATTCAGTTTGGCTTTCCTGTGCTTCTTAAACCATCATATCTCTGACTTTCAAGTCTGAACCTCTGAGTGACCAGAGAGAATGCAAGATGAAGATCCTTAGCATATACATAATTGGATTCTGTGACTGATGAGAGAGCCAGTCAGAAGATCTTTGTAACAAGATGCATGATAGGTAAGATTTTGCAGCTGGACAAAGCTCAAAAACCCTTGCATGTTCTTCCACCATATATATGAGCCTTTCTTCCGATCTGAGCACAGAGACTGATCACTGCATGAAATAAAAGCCTTGTGCTCCAATTGTTTTAAATGGCACCTACTCAGAGGATCAGAAAGTCAGGAATTTCCACTTTTGTTTAACCAGCAGGACTTTCTGAAATGAGCTTTTAAGCTTAGCTGGAGTGCATTTACAGAAAGATTTTCATTTTATTCTGAATAGCCAAGGTATCTGTGCTTCAAATGCTATTCCCTTCCCAGTGCAGTTTTCAAAGTCCTTGACTTACTGAAGGATCACTGCTTCCCTTATGCACTGAAATGCTGATTGAGATGACCTTACATATCTGCAGCCCATCAGCCTTTTCTCCTTTCTCATGGGAAGGAGACTTGTTTATGAAATTATGTTTCAATAGCAGTAGCAGGCAGAATCCTGATTAGGCTAGCAGTTTGCCCCTTGGAAAAGGAACAAGAATAACACAGGAGCCAAAGTTTTAATTACTTTGGCAGGTTTTCCCATTCATAAAAGTTTGTGGAAAAGAAAGATTCAGGACAGGGTCATATGCAAGAATTCCATGCATATGCAAAGCTGTTGTGTACTCCATTGTTTAATAGACTATTGCAGTGTACTCTGTGTTTATTTGTTTGGGTTTTTTGTTTGATGTGAATTTTTATTAATACAGAAAGTATCCCTGTGGGCAGGTCACAGTTTAACAGCTTCCTTTCCAACATGTGGCTCAGAATGCTGGAAATCGTTGTTCTTCAATGTATTTTGCAAAAACATGGATGTCAGCTGCTTTGAAAACCCAACTTGTACTTTGTATTGTACGACTATGTCCCATTTCAGGATGTTGTGCCTATCAGAGCAACTATGCTAAAAGCATCATAAAAACTATGGAAAATACGGAGAAAGTAAGTGATTGTTATCCTCTCTGCTATTCTGAGAAGAACTGAGAAACCTAATTCCTCCTGAAAGAAGATCAAATATCAAATATCAGAGGGGATTTGGGCATCCTGAGCTCATGTATCTGCTAATCTCATTTCTACCTGACAGCCTTGTTGGGTCTCCAGGCCAATGGATTCCATCTCAGACAAGGACAAATCAGGTTATTCTTAAAGCTGGATGGCAGATCTACCTACTGTGTCAACAAGGAGCTGAAATGGATTGTGAGGAGGCCGTGAATCTCTCTGCATAGAGCTGTCTTCTGTGCCTGGACACTGGCAACAGAAAAGAGAGAGTGGATCAAAAAGATGAGAATGGGCATATATTTACTGGCAATGTTGGCAGCATCCTTGAGGTGAAAGCAGAACTCTCAGACAGTATGCATCAGGTATCTCCCACGAAATCATTATGAACCAGTGAATTACTGCTGCAGCTGCTGTTATTAATAAAACATCAACAAGCAAGTGTCATGAGATAAGGACTGGAAACATGAAAATGCCAGTTATTTACAACATATTTAAGATTCCAACATGGGACCTAATGCAATTAGTCAAAATCATTTTGCAAATATCTAAGAATCCCTAGGATGTCTCAACAGGCAGAGAGAAATTCAAGTAGAGTTAAAAAGTCACTATTAATGACCCTGCTGTGATGGAATAAAATAGAAGCTGCTGCTCCTTACTAAGTGAATGAAACCGAAGAGACTTTACTTATCCCTGCTATTAATTCCATGCTCTTAACAGAAATTTCCTCTGCCATAAATATATTTTCCTCCAATAATTTGATTTACATCTTGAACAAAGTGCCAGCTCTACGCTACTTATGCTTTTCTCTAAAATTTAGGCAGGCATTTTATATATTCCACATGATTTGTTTTCTTCTATGCCTTGGAAAGCAAGAGCTTACTTTTTCCTTTATAAATTTGGGCAATTGAAACTTTCATACATTTTGGGGGGTGTTTATTAGAGAAGTCAATGGCTGTATGCTAGGCACGTTTGAGAGAACCTTAATGGATTAGTTTATAGGAAACACGTGCTTAAGGTCACATGTGTTCTTCTAAGGTTTCTGTCCTTAGTGTAAAGTTTGGTTTTGGTTTTGTTTTTTCTTCCCCAAGTCTCTGCCTCAAGATGAGATATTTTGTCTGGTCCACTTTTTCTGGCTGGTTTCCATGTTTTCATTTAGGAATATAATAACAGTTTCTTACAAGGAGGTTAGGGGAAAATGCATTGGTTTGTCATTATATATATCTATATATCTATATATCTATATATCTATCTATATATATCTTTGCTTCAGTGTTAACACATTTTTGCAATCTGTGTAGGGGCTTGGCAGCTGGCAGTTTTACTGCTGTTTCAGATGTGACTTTTGCCTGAAAGTCCTGTGAAAATTATGTATGCTCATACAAGTTCTTAGATCCTTATGTCCAGAGCTGCCAGGCACTCCATTTCCATACTCCATTTCCACAAATTAGTTGGTAAGTCCCACAATCACTATATGAACACCAATGAGATTNCTTTGCTTCAGTGTTAACACATTTTTGCAATCTGTGTAGGGGCTTGGAAGCTGGAAGTTTTACTGCTGTTTCAGATGTGACTTTTGCCTGAAAGTCCTGTGGAAATTATGTATGCTCATACAAGCTCTTAGATCCCTATGACCAGAGCTGCCAGGCACTCCGTTTCCATACTCCATTTCCACGAAGTAGTTGGTAAGTCCCACAACCACTATATGAACACCAATGAGATTGGAGGTGTCTTTTTGATATAATTCCTGTAAGAAAGCCAGAAAAGACTATTTTTCCAGTGGCTCATCCAATAGTTTGGGGGTGCTCATCTCTTAGAAGAGGGAGGACGAGACATGAATGGATTTGAGTAAAATGGGAAATAGATGAATCAACTCTGGGGTTATATCAGAGATGTGTATTAAAGGGTCTGTGGGATCCTCACAGTATTGCTCGCAGAATGTAGAATTTAATGGAGGTGATGGAAAGAGGAAGGCGTATAGGAAGAGAGGGGCTTGAAGTCACCTTCCTTGGAGGTATTTAAGGCATGGGTGGACGAGGTACTAAGGGGCATGGTTTAGTGTTTGATAGGAATGGTTGGACTCGATGGTCCCGTGGGTCTCTTCCAACCTGGTGATTCTATTATTTTATGAGTCCAACCATTCCTATCAATCACTAAATCATGCCACTCAGCACGTCATCCAATCATCCCTTAAACACCTTCAGTGAAGGTGACAAACACCTCCCTGGGCAGCCTGTTCCAGTGCCCAATGACCCTTTCTGTGAATTTTTTTTAGGATGTCAAGCTTGAACCTCCCCTAGTAGAGCTTGAGGCCATTCTCCCTTGTCCTGTCCCTTGCCACTTGGGAGAAGAGACCAGCTCCCTCCTCTCTACAACCTCCTTTCAGTTAATTGTAGAGAGCAATAAGGTCTCCTCTCAGCCTCCTCTTCTCCAGGCTAAACACCCCCAGCTCTCTTAGCCATTCCTTATAAGGCCTGTTCTCCAGCCCCTTCACCAGCTTTGTTGCTCTTCTCTGGATACACTTCAGGGACCTTTAGACAAACTTGTTCCCTGATTTGTTTCCCTTAGCTTGCCTTTTTGGAGACTGTCATCTAGAGCCCTTACCTACTGAAGAAGTGATGATTTAAAACCCTAATGGTATGGATCTATTCTGACAAAATATCTCCTTTTAATCCTCCCATTGTTGTATCAAAATCTCCATTCCAAAGCCATTAACCTGGTTATATGGAAGGGAATATTCAGAGACAAAACCAAACACACACAAACAAAGTGTTCCTAAAAGAGCTTTCAAATTTATCATTCCAGGTCTCTGAGTGGGAGCCTATATTGACTGTATGTATTCCAACAAGATAACAATGCAACAGAAATAATGCAAGTACAGTCACATGAATTATGTTTTTCTAACCACATATCTGTTTCGGTGATGATACACATGGTGTATACTGGTTTTATGCTGCTTTCTGCTCATTGTAAAATTATCACATGGGCTATATGCAAGTAGATATTTCAAAAGAGACCCCAAAAGAACAGATTAAAGGAAGCTAGAGAGAACAGGCAAAGTATTTTCAAAAGAAATGTGTGTAATTCCACCTGTTTTAAAGCTAGGAAAGGTTCAGAGTACAGCAACAAGATGATAAAATCTCAGGAACAATGTGGGGAGCAATTGAGCAGACTCAGTGTCTTCAGTCTGGAAAAGAAGTAACTGAAAAGAAAAATAATATTAGTCTGTGGGCATATGAATGGCACAAAAAGGTAAAGGATGTGAGTGCAGACTGGAGATTGCTCTGTTTCTTAAAGTCAGAGGAAAAACGAGTCCTCTGCGATACTTGTTACCCTTATTTTTGCCTCATCTAGATTTGTGATTAAAGAGAGGTTGTAATGCCTGTGAGAGGGTTTTCATAAGATACTGACTACATCTTACTGACTTCAGAACCAGATGGAGGAGTCATTTACTGAAATGTAGATATTTGCAGTGTAGGTGTCTACATCTGAATTATGTCCCCCCAAGCTTTCTGTGTAGTGAATGAAGAGTGAGTCAATCAACTTAGTGAAGCCTAAGACGTGATTCATCCCATCCTAAAATAGATGTATAGAATAGATCAGACAGACTGCACCCTCAGCTGGTCTGCTTTATTCCATGGTCTCTAGAGGAGAGACCAAGGTTCCAGTGTAGAAATCTACAGCGGCTTCACTGGCTGCATGGCTTCAGCTGTCCTAGCAATTAGGCACATGGAATAGGAGCAATGAAGACATCAAAACTTTAAATGTCCCATTCTCTTTCAGACAGACAGCTTCAAGTCAAGACAAGGGATAGTAAATGTTGCTTGATGGGTGGTGTGTCTCAGCCAGAAGATAGACTATGATTAGTCATATTTTTCTGACTGAGCCTGGTTAAGAGGTTGTATCCCTCCTTCGATACTACTTTCCTAATACCGTCTTTCTTAATATCATGCTCCTCTGATAGAAATCATTGCATCTTCAGCTCTCTGTGTACTTCTCCATACTGTCACTCTCTGACTAGTTCTGTCTAAAAGGCCCAGGTCAGAAAACCTAGCAATCGAAATCACTGAGGCACAGTTAGCTGTGGTTAACCACACATACAGCTTCAGTTTGAGCATGGTAGCATCTCTGATCTTTGAGTAAGTTCTCTGTTTTGTGTGTCTTTTTAATATATGTGTGAGCATAGCCGAAAAACTTAGTCAAAAGAATTATTAGCACCAGAGGGAAGTGGCCATCTGCTGTCTTTAGAGAAAAATCTGTCTTGACAAATATTATAGAAAGTGTTTTTTCTTTTTCGTATTTGTGCTGGATGACCTAAAAAAAACCACAGAAACCCAATGTTCTTGAGTACATATTCCTGGCAGGTAAGAAGTATACTGCATTACTCAGATGATAAATGAATGTTTCAAAAACCTGACATGTATATAATTGCACACACAGACAACACAATCAGCTGCATATTGGTTCAGAGTGATGCTGTAGACAGTGAAACTTGAAAATCTGAAGCCTTATATACTCGTGGATTTGCTTATGTACAATGAGACCTTTATATCTTTGTTCTTCCAAACACTTGCAAACATGAATTGCAGCAGCCATCCATTATGAGTCTGTTTAAATTGATTTTCCCCTCCAAATCAAGTGCTAACTTCATAGCCTGGACCTTACTTTCCAGGATGGGAAAGATGAAGCTAAGCACAGAATGATCATATCTTGTAAGAAAACAATGCACTAAGGAATGATTTCTGAACTCTCTTTGGCCTACAGCGCACTCCAGAGCAGGAATTTTAGGCAGAAAATTAGTTAAATTGTGGTTCATCCTAACCTCCAAAAACTCATTCTATCTTAACCTACTCACTCCCTTTCTAAAATCAACATCTGTTACATGCAGATGACATAACATGTAGTTTTCTTTGCCTTCATAGGTGAATTGCAACCGAAGAGCCAAAGTTCAAATGCTGCAGAGGAAAAAAGAACATTAACCAAAGTAAAAGGAAGGAAACTTGAGATTCATTTTTGAATCAACATAAGGAATAAGAACTTGATCCACACAGGCCTGAATCCAAGTATAAGAACTTAGGAAAAACACAGTGTTAACATTCCAGCCTTATCAATAATGGAAGGCATCTCCGAACTACTCTGCTTTCCAGTAAAACCTTATTGCAGCCCTTCGATACATAATGAGGGCTTATAAGAAAGGCAGAGACTTTTTACCAAAGCCTGTAGTATCAGGATAAGGGGAAATGGTTTTAAACTGAAAGAGGGTAGGTTTACACTGGAGGTAAAGATCAATTTTTTTTTTACGATGAGTCTGGTGAAACACTGGAAGAGGTTGCTGAGACAAGTATGGATGCCCCATTATTGGCAGTGGTTAAGATCAGTTAAATGGTTGCTAAGGTCAAGGTTTTGAGGAACTTGATCTGGTGAGAGATATCCCTGCTTGTGTCAAGGGAAATGGACTAGGTGATCTTTGAAGATCCTGGACACTGGAACAGGCTGCCCAGGGAGGTGTTTGAGTCACCTCCCCTGGAGTGGTTTAAGGGATGGGTGGACGAGGTGCTGAGGGACATGGTTTAGTGTTTGATAGGAATGGTTGGACTCGATGATCCAGTGGGTCTCTTCCAACCTGGTTATTCTATGATTCTATGATTCTAACCATTCTGTGATGCTATGACTTTCTCAAAGGGACAGCAGATCTGCTAAAGAGAGGATATCCAAGATACTGAGTAATAACTGTGAAGTGTCAGCAAGGTTGCTGCATCTAATATCAGGACAGCTTAACTTTACAACAGGATTCAGTTCTGAGAAATGCTTTCTAGCTCTTCCAGTGTTTTTCAGTAGCACTGAGCTCTCAGTTCCTGATCAGATCAGGACCTTAATTAAATAGGAGTTAGCAAAATCTCAACTTTTCTGTTCCAGAGAAGGCAATATCTGGTTTTAGTGAATTTATCTGCTAGTGGTTTCTTACCTTTGCATGTTGTCTCTTATGCTATGACCAGGGAAAAATAATAGATGATAAGCATCTAATTTTTCATTCATTTAATAGACATCACTACTTATTAATTTTAATGAATGAAGCATTCAAGTTCCACAATAACCGAAAACATCCCTCATGCTGTATTAGAATAATTTTAGCAAGCAAATATTACAGCATTAGCAATCAATAATGTATTGCACATACTGTTCCCTATAAGAGATTCTAATGATGGATCTCCAATAGGTTGTTCATTTAATTAATCCTGTTTTGAGGAGGAGGAATCATATACTCTAAGGCACTTTTAAAAATAAACTTCGAATATGCTTTAGTGCTTGTCAAAACTTTGTAGTTAGTGAAACCATGAGCAAAATATCGGTATTCATATCTACTCTATAGGTCTCTTCCTGCCTAAAATTAGTCGATAAATGCAGAATTCCAGATAAAATCACTACCTGTTCTTACTGACACAGCTACGAAACAGAACTTTCCAACTTGCCAATTTGTGTTAATGAATCAGAAGTGGAATCACTGGGTCAGATTTGTAGCTGGTTGAGGTTTCAGTCATGCTTGACTGATTTACACTTACTGAATTTTCTTCTTTATACCAAAGATGGGTTGCAAACTTTTCTGCCACATGCCTGGTCATTACTGCTAACACCTTCCCATTCCAAAGTGGATGTCTGCCCAAAGTGGATCTCTGCCCCTAATAGATGGCAGGAGTTGACTGTGGTATTTGGTTGTGCCTGACAGTATCCAGGGAACACATAAGGAACAGCACTTCCAGTCCTTTGGCATCTTCATTCTCAGCAAGTGATACCCCAGTGTGTCATAATCACTGAATTGGCTTTTTTTTTTCTTTCTTCTTTAGTTTTCTTTCCACTGACTCACCTTTCTGCATAGTGGGGACTTTCCTCATCCAGAGGCAAGAATTTTATCTCTTATCACCTGGTGTGATCTGGATTGTGTTTGGTTTCAGCCTACATTTTCATGAATTTTCAGCCTCGTTTGGATTCTGCAAAGGTGATAGCAGTTGATAATAGTTTAAGACCATACATAGCTGTAAAATACAAGAATAAGATACAACCTAGCATAATATAAAACTCTGCTGCATGGTGTGCAGCCTGAAAATAAAAACTGATATAGCTCCATTTTCTATAGAATTTATGTACGAATGATGAATTAACAACACAAGGAACGTGATTCCAAAGAGTCGGATTTATAACCATGATCACCTTCATAGATGTCTCAAAGAGTCAAGTTGCCAACTGCTAATTAACATCCCCAAGTAAATACAGATATTTAATCATTGATTGTTAAATGTAACTGGCCTAATGGTCACAACACGGGGAGCCGTTTTCCTGAGGAAAGAGGAGTAATGGAAAATTAAGCCTTGTGACACCCACATAGAACTTCATCTTCCTGAAGTAGAGAGATACCATTTTTGGTCTGGAATCTGTCGGATGCATTGCTAAAGATAACACTAAGTGAAGTCTGATTTCTGCTGTTTGAAGGTCAGAAGAGGGACTTTTCAGAATTTAAGATAACGTTTTAATGTCATTCCTCCATATTTCACCTCTATTCTCACTCAGCTGCAGCAGTGTGTTCTGATTGTGCAATATATTTTTAACTAATCAGGAGTCTGACTGAAAACCCTGAGATATAATTATGAATCACTCTGTAGATTTTAATGGACCTTGGGCCACACCACTTTTACAGTGAATAAATGTGTAGGCAAATGGTTATTAACATTTAAAACAAATCTGGCATCTTTTAATAAGTCTAAAAAATCACTAAAGTGTTTGCAGCTACTCCTGCTGTCCTTCTATTTGATTTAGACTCTATGATTCAATCAGGCATGAATCTTTTCTCATGTGTCTTGTTCTTGTTCTGCTCTTATAAATTATATGTTCTTCCTCTGGTGCTCTTTCGCCCATTTAACAAGCCTGGAAATAGTTAGGTTGCCTAGAAAATTCAGTATCATTTCACACATTACCCTCTGTAGAGTCGAATCTATTTTTTTCTGTGGCTGTATCATTAACAGTAAAATATTTCATATTTCTCCCTATATATACAGTATAGATATGCTCGCCGGCTCTCTGCAGAGTTATAAAAAGCCTTCACTTACCCCTTGTGACCTTGTCACCACAAATTGCTTTTAGATTCCGTGCCATTTGAACAAACACAGCAATTCACTTTCATGTTCCTGCAAATGCTAAGGGGAAAAGAAAAAGGAAAAAAAAAGTGCTACTTTATGCATTAGATGCCCAGGAACATTCTCACTTTGACACACACTTTTCCTCACATCCCTCAGAGGCTAAAGTTTAGGGAATTCTTGCTACTGACAGGCAACTGTTTCTGTTCAACCATACCCGCTTGGAAACACCAGTTCTGCTTGGAGTCAAAGGATCATCTGAGTTGTGCTTGGAGGAGTGGAATGTGGATGGATTTGCTCCTAAGTGAAGTTATCTCAGTGAACTGGTAAATTACAGGACAATGAACCGAGCAGTTACAACATCAAACTGAAAGCAAGCCCATCGCTGTTTTATCTGTATGTCCAGAAATCCCCTTAGACACATTTGTAAATAACAAATTGCAAATCTGATCCATGCCAAGATACCAAATGAGTTCCTTCTTCAGATGATGACTGAGCTTGGGCTAAACCAGCCTTTTAGCAAGGGCCTAAGGGTTTTCAGGGTTGACTGCAGAAATGCTGTGATGGCAAGCTTGGGCCAATGTTTTTGTGACTGATTCAGACTGTTCTCTCTCCATTGTTGTGGACCAGTCTAAGGACTCGCAAGTTGCTAATTAACATGGTAGGTGAAGAGCTGAACATGAGTTACTGGTGTGCTCCTATGGTGATGGCTGGCAAATAATATCTGGGGCATCGTTTGCACAAGATTAAACAGTGGTTGCAAGAAAGCAGTTAGTGACTTTTACTTATCACTTGTGAGACCAAATAACAAGTAATAGGATGAGAGCAAATGCACATGAGTTGCACCACAGGAGGTTTAGGTCAGATATTAGGAAAAAATTCTTTACCTAAATAGTGGTCAATCACTGGAATGGAGTCTCCATCCCTGGAGGTGTTTAAAAAATGTGCAGACATGGCACTTTGTGACATGATTTAGTCAGCATGGTGGTGTTGGGCTGACAGTTCGACTCAATAACCTTAGAGTTCTTTTCCAACCTCAATGATTCTATAATCCTATGATTGTGTGATTCTATGGAATAGTATGTCTGGTTTGGGGTCCCACAATAAAAAAGAAATATCAGCAAACAACACTGACTCCGGCAGCAAGTAACCAAAAAGGTTACGGGCTGGGATACATGAAAGGATCTGAGACAACTACATTAACTATGTTTAGGCCTTCCAGGGACAAGAAGACAGTGGGCAGATCTAATTGCTCTCCTCAGCTGTCTACGTGTTTTTATAGACAGAATGGAGCCAGAGGTACTATGAAAGGACAGGAGGTAATGGACAGAAATGGTCTCAGGAGAAATTTCTGTTCAGTGTATGGGAAAAATTCTTCACCAAATACAAAGTTAAACATTGGAACAGGAGCCCAGCAGGCTGTGATCTCACCTTCCTTGGAGATTTTCAAAACTGAGCTGATGAGGCCCTAGGCTATCTGATGTAAGAACTTAAATTCTTCAGCAGAGATCTGGTCCACTGACTTCCAGGGGTCACTTAAAACTGAAATTATTTTATAATGTTGTATATTGGGAGAAATAAAGACCTTTATTAAAAGGCACTGGCTATTGGGCAAAGTGGAATTCTTGACCTGCAAAAGAGGGAGTAATATCATAAATATTTGAAGCTGAAATGATCATTCAAGGAAATATTTCTGTCCCCTCTGCATTTCACAGATAGATGCATTGAGTGGATAGATTTGCCTTAGTTTTACGGGGCTTTTCATGAGTGACTAGGTAAAAACTGAGAAATAAGCATCACTTTATACAACACCTCAGATTCTTCTGTGTTTCTACCTGTTCTTTGAATTTCCTTTGACACATTATATAATCACAGTCTGATCTTCTGTAGCTTATAGGTATTATGTAGACTTTCCTTTTACTGATCTACTGCAATCATATTTCAGAATTCATAAAAATCATGTTCCAAACCTCCTTTTTTTTTCTGCTTAGCAAAATTTGTGGGAACAATACTGTTTAAAACACTGTGTTACAAAAGTAATAACTAAAATCTCATTTTGAAATTGGACTTTCATAGACAATCATTTCAGAAATTCTGACAGGCACATAATGCCTAAGTTAGGGAGAGAGAAAAATCAACATTTTGAGTTTACACGAAAGGTGTAAAGACTTGCAGCTGCCATATATCCACACATTTAGATACAGTTGCCAGATGCCTTATGTATTTACTTACAATGCTGAAATACACAGTCCGTTCAAACATGAGAACTTACTGATGCCAGAAATTTTATTTTATTTTACATTAAAAAAAAAAAAGATGAAAGTGAGGAAGGAAAACTTGATATCACAAGTGAAACATGATTCCCTTTCTCTTACCATTATCAGATCTGGACAGAGTAAAACCAAAATCATCTGTGGGGAAAGTTGACATGGAAATTTACTTCTGGCAGTGGAGTCCTGTGTCCATGCTATGGTTTCCTTTCATAACTCTGCTCTACATTGATTTGGATTTATTTTTGGTTTTCCTTCCATTTTTAGGACTGTCTCTCCACTGGTTGAAGATTTGTAGTGTAGAAGCCCTTAAATTAGCAGAGTCTATTTCAGTGTCATAACTGACGGTAATTAATGCATTAATTAGTCTTCTTGAGAGGAACAATTTAACAGCAAAAATGCTTCTCTGTGCTTGTGCAGCCTGACTGGTATCCATGTGAACTTCCCTGCTGTGTGTGGACTTGGCAGACCGGAGCTGGCTCAGGAATCAACACTGTCTGCCACTGTCTAGTGGAGACAAACTTAATATCTCATCAAGAGAAAACTATGATGATGTTTTACTCCCTTTGCCTGTGTTCCTGGCTGGATCAATTCTTCTTATATGTGCTCAAAGAGACACACATTAGGGACTGGTTCTTTCCCATTTCCTATCACAACTTAAAATACCTGAGGTTTCCTCCTGTGATTATACCTTCCTGACTCAGGCTAAATTCCCAACCTTTCAAGTTTCTTGCCCTTTAGCACTCAAGGATTGTCTAAAAGGATGAAGCTCAACCCAGATTTTTTGACTAAGAGGTACAGCTGCATGTGGCTGACTGACACGATGCCAATGCAGATGAACCCAAGAGCTGTGAACCAAGGCTCACATCAATAGCCTGTCTAGCCCCATATTCTCTGTGACAGGGGCAATAGGAGATGATATCTAGGAAAACCACATCTCTCTCACTACTTTTTGTCCTTCATTCCCCTTGTGTTCTCTGAGCATGATGTATTAGAGATGCTAGAAATTCTGTCTCAGACTAATCTTTTTAGTATCCATTTATAGACCTGCTGCCCGTCAAGTTGTTTAATTTAATTTCAAACTTCTGATCCTGTCGTCTTCTATTTTGTGACAACAAACTACAGAAATTCATTAGAAATTGTATAAAAAATACTTTCTTTTACTTAGTTTACTTAGTCTTACTAAGTGTTCACTCTAGCATTGCTACATTCAGCTTATCTGCCATCTGTGCTTTTTATAAACTGAATAACTTCCATTATATGCCTTGTCCATTCAAAACTAAAGGGTACTAGTCATTTTAGTCTTTTTTTTAAAATTTTTTTTAAGGCACCTCTTCTTGCAAGGCTTCACCCCCTTTATAATTTTATCTACCATTCTTTATAATTTCCTTAAACACACTGAGATATTTAGAAAAGAACCACATACTACTCAAGATGAGAGCACACCAAGTTTTTATAGAGCGGCAAAAGCCAATCCTTTGGCTTGTATGATGCCTGAATTCGGGGAATTTTTGACTGTACTGCAGCTGAAGATTATAATTTGAGAGATAGTGAACTGTAACTTCACAGTCTTTTTCCTAACAGCTGGTTCTTGAGTTCAACATTTTGCAAACATGCTTTAGATTATTTTTTTCCTAGATATATTTATCTTCATTGAATTAGGTGGTTGTTGCATGGTTTTGGTAGCAGAGGAGCTGCAGGGATGGCCTCAGAGAAGAAACCAGGAGTTGTTCTTATGCTGTAGAGAGTGAGTTTCGACTGGCTCTAAAAAGGACCTGCAGCTGGTCAGTGCTGAGCCCATCAGTGACTGTGGTGTCACCTCCGGGTAGACGAGGTCCTGAGGGACATGGTTTAGTCTTTGGTAGGAATGGTTGGACTCGATGATCCGATGGGTCTCTTCCAACCTGGTGATTCTATGATTCTATAGTTAAGAAAAGATAAGAGGGAAAGACCTATGTTGAAGTAGTTCATGAAAGAATATATCCCCTGGGAGGGACCCCATGCCGGAGAAGGGGAAGAGCATGAGGAGAAAAGAATTGCAGAGATGAATTGATTGCAGTCCCACATTCCTCATTACCTGATGTTACTCAGAGGTAGAAGAGGTGGAAGATTCTGTCCCACAGAGAAGTGAGAGTGAGAGAGTGGCTTGGTGTTGCCTGACAGCCAACCAAGGTTAACACATGCCATAAACCAGATCTCATTTGAATCCACAGAAATCAGCCTTTCCATAGATGTGTCTGATCTTGAATGTGTTCACATAGCAGACTGATTGCATTAGGCTTTGCACTACGGACAGGAGGTCATAGTCATAAGGAGGTGATACGTGATTAAAAGCGAACATCACAAAGGCTTGGTATTTTCATAAGTCTATCCCAAGCATCATAGGAAAAGACCAAAATGCTATGCAAATCAGGATGATTTGAAATTTCTACCATGTTTTTAATTCCACAGCCAAACGTATACAGGATTCTATGTTCTGGGCACTTGAAGAACCTGTAGGTTGATACTTCCAGGTAATAATACTGGGGGAAAATCAGACTTTAGTGGCAGACAAGCAGTGAGCAATGGAATTCATAAACCATGCGTATTGAGAGAGAATGAGCCGTTATCCACAAGGAAAAGGGAAAAATTTAGGCCATAGAAATCAAGGTAAATCCCACCTTTTTTATTTCTTTTTTGTCTTGTTCCTTTATTCCCATCTTCTATGCATCGCTTTCACTTCTTTATCCTGAGACTTACCGTTAGCACTAGGTCCATTTTTTCATTGTAGAACACAAATATATTTTATTGCAACTTGAGCTCATTAAATAGGTCAGAGAAAATAACTGACGATAAGAATTCTACCCTCCCCAGCCTGTAAAAAGCACACAGTTAATTTGCCCCTAATAAAAAACTGCTTAACACCAAGGGATTGTTCTAGCATTAATTCTGATAGTGAAGAGAAAGGCTAATCCGGGAGCCCTTGATACGAAGTTTATTAATGTTATTTAACTAAAACCCACTAACTTTAGCATTAACCTTTGACTTTATTAACATAATTAATTGAAATATGAATGCATGGATAAATATCTATGGAATAATACTTTTAAAAAATTAATTTCAAATTAAGATATTTAACCTTCTCTAATACACCAAGGAAACATTGAAAATTATGTTGCCTCTAAATGATCTCCAATTGCTTAGGAGAAAGGAATTAGTTAATGGCTGATTGTGACGGCAAAGGAAAGAATAGTCAGTTTGTGCTGAACCAGATGCCACACATCACGCTTATTTTCTGTGAATATTTTCAGAAATCACAGCAAAGCACAGACTATCTGCCCTCTCCAGTTTGAGCTACACTTGTGTATGAAGGAAAAAAATACAACAAAATAAGCAAGAATTTATTAAAATAAGTTTTTTGATTAAAACAGTTACTCTAAATGATGTTTAAAAATGATTGCATTGGAAAATGTCCTAGGTAAGTTTGCTAGAAAACAATATCTCTGCAGATGCTCTATGCTTATATTCACTTTCTGAACCTCAGCAGGTAGCTGTACCTGGAGATTAGACTGGGTGCACCAGCAGTCTTCCCAGAATTCCTAATATTACTCTAGCATTAGGATAGATTGTGCCCTTTGAGCATCCTAGGAGTGTGTCAGATGCAGAGATGCAAATGGCCTGTCCAGAATACTAAACCCTTATGGGAAGGGGACTGCCCCATAGTCTTGTCTCAGATGTCCATATGAAAAATATTTAAAACTACTGAGTCAAAGGAAAAGTCTGAGGCAGTGTTTAGAGATATTTCCCCAGTTCTTAAGATCCAGAGGGGTCTGGCATGGCACTGCTATGGCTCCTTTTTAGCCTTTGACTTTCCTTCTAATGAGAAGTAAAAATACGATGTGTTGGAGGACAGGAACTAAAAATCTCCGTGGAGCTTATAATCCACCCTTAAGGTAAACACATTCCTCACTCCTTCATGGAGGACAAAAACGTACTATAAAGTCACATTACAAAGTTTCTCTCTGTAGATGCTCTTAGATGCCTGCCCTCCTTTTGGAAACATTTTACAGAGGATTTATGGAGTGTTGGGACAAATATTTTTATTCTCTCTCTGTAATATCAGCTCCCTTCCAGCCTTGAAAACTGTCCACAATTCCAGGAAAGAAAAATTTCAATCAATAACTTTTAGAAAATACTAAAAAGCATGTATCCTTGTTACCCTTGTTTCATCTCCAAACAACCCTAAACCAAACCAAGTATCTATAGAAATGGGGGGCTGCTGAATCTGTTTTTCTGTAATTCCTTTCAAATTCTTTCAATCAATACTCGTCCTGTTTCTTGCTTGGTTTTTTACAGTCTCATTCTTTCCTTTTTAACTTTGATATTATATTCATCAGCCTCGTAAGCAACTTTAGAGTAATATTTGTTCAGAAATAATTGCATAGATTACAACATTTTTGTATGCTTTTGGTGTGCACAGAATTTCATTATATACATTACACACATAACTTTACATACAATTTTAAATTCAAGGCCCAACCCAATCTTTTTGTCGTCTATGATCTCTTCTGAAATCAAAGTGAAGTCTGATTGAAAACAACAAGAGACACAAAACTTTTATCGAAGTGGTTTCTTTATAATTCTCCTAGTCATCAGAGAATAAGTGTTTAAATAATTTACACCTTCCAGCCAAAAGCAGTGGGTTTTTTTTCCTCTGTGTGATGGCTACTTTCATGTATTATCCTTGACTCCCTCCTTTCACTGTCCAAGCCCTCAGGCTAGTTCTTGGCAGGAACACAAACCCTGGATGCATCTTGCTTAAAGGTAGTCACAAATAATCAGGGATTCAAAGCCAGAGCTTATATCAGAGTAAAGGAAAGGCAAGCTGGAAAAATCAAACAAACAAACAAAAAAAGACAGGAGTTTCTGGTGGTTCTGTGCAGACCTATGAAGCAGGGAAAATTACGAAAATCAGGAAAGTGGGACATGGTTAACCTCGATGGTGGGAAAATAGGCCTGACTATTAAGATATCAGACAGGTCCTCAAGGGAGGGGTTGTCTCCAGCCAGTTCAAGGAATTTGTGAATATCTTCAGAGAAGTGTCTTTGTCTGTTTTATGACTAAATTTCCTGAATGTGAAGTTGAGTTAATAACAGTAATTTTATTATTTTTTTAAATTTCGTCTGACTGTGTGTGTTTGGGTATCTTTAATTACTAAATTGTTGATAGCATGCAGCACAATAAGATTGTATTTTATCTGGGAAGGAGCAACAGGGTTCTTTTGTGTTGCTACTATGCTGTCTGTAATAATGAGTTATCCTAGGTAAGCACTAAAGATACAATAAATTGGATCTCCACCTGGAAGACTTTCTACCAAAGCCTGCAGTGACAGGGCAAGAGGCAATTGTTTTAAACTGAAAGAGGGTAGGTTTAGACTAGATGTAAATAAGTTTTTTACAGTGATGGTTGACAAGACCAGAACAGGCTGCCCAGAAACGTTTTAGATGCTCCATTATTAGAAGTGGTCAAAGTCATGTTAGATGAGACCTTGAGCAACCTGAACAGGGGGATCGTATTACATGATCTTTAAAGGTCCCTTCCAACCCAAACCATTCTCTGATTCTCTGATTTTCTGTTTCTATGACTTCTGTGTTATGTTAATTTTCTAGAAAAAATGAAATAAATTCTGCAGCAATGTCATGACTCCTTCTCTGCCTTGATTTCTGGCCCAAATCTCAGACTGTCATTGAGGCAGGATTTCTCTTTCTGTCTTTTCAGTCCTTTCTCTCTTTTATCCTTCAAACCCTATAACCTTACAGAGCAATTTCTGGCTTGTTGCAGGGGTGGAATTGGATTTTGGGGATGTAGGAGCAACCATGAAGATGTGAAGACATTTTTTTTCTTCCCCTACAATATTCAAATTATCTGTAGCTGAGCGCAGAAAGGACCTCTCTCAGCATCTCTACCCTGTGAGAACTGTGAGGACAAAATTCCACTTTTAAGGATGTCAATTATGTTGTTAAAATTTCCTATAGGATGAATTTGCTTTTAATATCTTTCAGGTGACATAGCAGTTCCTAATTCCTGAACCTCAAGTAATATCTATTATAGTATTAAACATAATGTTCAGATGTCTGGAACATATGATTTTCCATACCAGATCAGGTCAAGAAGTCACTCTACTCCATAGCCTGCCTGATGGCATGGCCATTATCTCTTATTTCAGAGGAGACAGTAACCAGGAAATCAGTCTAAATGCTGAATTCCCAAATTCCCTTCATGCCTGAAAATAGCATGGACCTACCTCTGGGACTCTAAAATCTGAAAAGTGCCATTATTATTCTTCCTTGCCACTGTTTTTGAATTTTTGCTTTAATGAATCTTACAATTCAGAGTGCAAAATTAGAAGCTTATTATACTGCATGGTCTATATATAAATCCTGGATAACTCTAATATTGATGCTTCAATAACCTTCTTTTTTTTAATAGTTTATATGTTGGCCTTTGGGCCCTGAATATTTTAAATTTCCATAAATATTTAATAATTCATAGTAAGATATGAATATGTGCATGTTTAGAGGTGCATAGATTCTCACCGCAAAATCTCATGTTGTGTTTCCCAGTTTTAAAGTCATTATGGAGTATCCTAGATAAAATATATCTCTTTGAAAAGTAACACAAGAGCCTTTGCACTTCCAGCCATGGTCTTTGATATAAGCATTTGCTTACAAGCTGTGGGGCTTGAACAAAAAGATAATCAAACATTTAAGTGCTCTGTCAAGTAAGTTGGGAAACTGATTCAATGTCTCAAATGTAAATAAGTTTCTAGGCATTTGCCATCATCCTTTTCTCTCTTTCAAAAGACTTGATCAGCAAATGAAGGAAAACAAACCCAATACCCCTTTGCCTGTGATAACCATTCACACAGCATGAAGAGCAAGTACTGTGAGCAGAGAGTATGAAATGGGTAGAAGTTCCATTGCAAAAACCTCATTGCTCTCTACAACTACCTGAAAGGAGGTTGTAGAGAGGAGGGAGCTGACCTCTATCTCCCAAGTGACAGGGGACAGGACAAGAGGGAATGGCCTCAAACTCCACCAGGGAAGATTTAGGCTAGCGATTAGGAGGAAGTTTTTCATGGAAAGGGTTATTAGGCATTGGAATAGGCTGCCCAGGGAGGTGGTTGATTCACCTTCCCTGGAGGTGTTTAAGGCACGGGTAGATGAGGTCCTGAGGGACATGGTTTAGTGTTTGATAGGAATGGTTGGACTCGATGATCCGGTGGGTCTCTTCCAACCAGGTGATTCTATGATTCTATGAAAAACTATCCCAGAAATGTTCCTATCCCACCAATGTACAAGCCATTCCTGCATAATGTTGTTTGACCTAGATACATCACAGTTTTGGTGGATTAAACAGTCAAGGGTTGTCAGTTTCACTGCACTAACTGACCACGTACATGTTCCAGCAAATATGAGATAAAGTACATTCATTTGTATCCAGTGAGAGAATCAACATACAATGAGTCATCACACACTTTACACTCTTTACAAGGAGTATGCTAAATCAATTATCTAGCCTCAACTAACAATCAAAAATCTGTTAAGCTGTGGTCCCTCATTTGAAACATTATTACAGTTCAAATGCAAGTATGGCATGATTAAAGAAAAAAGGTGAGGATCTAAGAAGAAATCTTTTTTTATATAATGAGGACAATCAAGTAGAGGAGCAAAAAGACTGTGCAGTTTCTGTTGGATGTTACTAAGATGAGATTGCTTACAGCCCTTATTAAACTGGTCTGATCTTAAAACCGATCATGGCTTGAACAGGACCTTAGACTGGAGACCCTCAATGGCTGCTTTCAACCATTATCTTGAAGCTTCTATGATGAGCCTATGAAACTGAAGAAAGAAGGTCACCTTCAAGATCTCACTCTAACTTTGGGAAATAAACAGACCACAAATCTCATACTGTAGAAAATTCTTCTATTTTATGTTTAAGCAGGTGAGTGAGAGAAGTAGCAGAGAGTGATCTTCTTCCAATGAGGCAATAAAATGGGTTAAAATGTTCCATAAGGGCTTCAAAAGATATTTTCTGACTCTGTTTAGTGTCCAAAAAAAGGTAGGGCAGGTTTTCAGGTAGATAATGGAATGAAAATATTATAGAATATAGGGCATTTCTCTGAAACAAGGTCCAGCACTGTTATTGTCAGATTTCAAATCTCAGCTTCAATGCACAGAATGAGCAGAGCTTCTTGGAGAAGCCCTCTCTGGTATTGTGAACTGTGAGAAAACACGTTGCTATGGTCTTACTCTGAGATGAATCTGAACCGTTTTATCTCAAATTCTCAGATACATCCACTGTAAATCAGAAGTCTGAGCAGAACATCTTAGTGCCAGAATAAAGTCCTCTCTTTCTAGTAGGTAAAACTTCAATGGGCAGTCTAAATCATTCCCCTGAAATCCCTGTAGCCTTAACAAAGGGGCAAGGGTAGTAATAAGCACTGGAAAGTAAATCCAACGATGTGAAGAGACACTTATATTTGCACAGGCCACCATCAAAGTCCTTCTAATGTCCTGGTATTTCATGCAGCAGTGAGTTGTCCCATTTTCTCTTTAATATTTTTATCAATCACCAATCAAGATTTGAATGTACGCTAAGTTTGTAAACAACACAGAATTAGTAAGGGCTGTTGATTCCTTTTAGGACAGAGAGGCTCTACTGGAAAATCTCAGAAGATTAGAACGCTGGACAATTGCCAACCTCACACAATTCAACAAGGACAAATGCTGAATCCTGCACCTGGAATGGTGTAGAACTAGATGTAGATACAGATTGGGAGTTAAAAGGCTGAGAAACAGCCCTGCAGAAAGGGATCTGGAAGATCTGATTCCCAGTGATCTCATATTGAGCTAACAATTTCCCTGGTAGCCGAAAGGACCAATGATGTCCTGGGATGTGTCAAGCACAGCATAGACAACTGGCCAAAAGAAGTGATTATCCCACTATGTTCAGCATTGGCAGAGTCCTACTGTAAGTCTGAATGTGGTTTTGACCTCCACAGTATTAGAAGTATATCAATATATTAGAATATCAATATATTAGAATGTGTACAAAGCAGGACAATAAAGATGGTGAAAGGTCTAGAGGGCATGACCAGCTGATGATACTATGTTTGTTCAGCTTAGTGAAGAGGAGACTAAGAGTGACCTCATTGCTGTCTAAAAACTCCCTCTTGAGGGGAAAATGGGAGGGAGGTTCTGATCTTTTCATTCTGATGTCCAGTGAAAGGATGAGAGAGAATGGCTCAAAGCTGCATCAGGGGAAGTTCAGATTGGCTATTAGGAAAATTTTCTGAACTGCGAGGATGATCAAGCCATGGAATAATCTCCCTAGATTAGTGGTCATGGTTCCAGGCCTGTTACAGTTCAAGAACTGTTCAGACAATTTTCTTAAAGATAAGGTTTAACTTTTACATTGTCCTCTACAGTGTCAAGAGTTTGACTTGATGACCCTTGCCATTCCCTTTCAACTCAAGTTATTCTATTATTCTACCCTCTGTGATCCTATAGTTTTGGCTTAAGAAAAAAATTAAATATTTAATCTTTTATTTCAAGCAGCACTGCCTTATCTCTTATTAATGACACACATTAAAAAGCAATGGAGTGATTTCCCTTCACGCCGTTTTTTTTGTTGACTTCCACATGTTCTTTTTTCAGTTGCTCTTCTTGCTGCTATTCAGCTTCTCTTCACATGAAAACTGCTCAGGACTCTAAACTGCTCTCTAGCTTTTATTTAGCTAGCTCTCCTCTGTTTATGGTAGACCTTATCCTAAGATTGGATATATAGAGGTGAGCATTGTGTTCTAGATGAAAACGCTGTAGTGCTTAAAACCAGGTATCATCATGTTGTTAGAATATCCCCCCCCACCCCCACTGTTTGCTTACAGAGATATTTTTGTTGTTATGATCATTAAGTTCAATCCCTGTGATGCACTGAGAAAGCTACTAATAGAAATGGTAAAAATATACACATTTATACTAAAGTCAGTAGAGGTAAAAAAACCTACATGAACTGAAACTCTTCTCCTTTAATGTTATTTTCATATGTAGTTAAGACGTTTTCTGCATGAATATCGTGTTGTTATGTTTTTAATTCTCTCTTTTGCAAAACAAAATTGACCAGATGTTTTTATACAGAAATAAAATGTTCAGCTTCTGTCAATAAGAGTCATTGAAAATCTTACTGATGTTTGAAGCTACTATCCTCTTTTTTTAAATTACCTAATTTAAAAAGAATTAAATATTGGAAGTCCTTAGCTCAAAACCTTAATGCACAAGATATTTTTTCTATCAAACATTACTGTCCACTAAAGCTACAACTGAGAAGTGGCTAGATTTCTTCCCTGATGTAGCTGACCTTTGTTGCAATTCTGTTTAAATCACATGAAATAACTCTTGACTGTTTAGAACATCAATAGCCAGAGGTTGGTATTAATGATACATGATGGTGCAGTGCTATAAAGCATCTTGCTGTGCAAAAGTGATAGAATTACTAATTTGCCTGTATTTTCTTAAGTTCTGCTCCTAATCCCCCTGCAGTTGGAGATTGCTCTGTTTTGTTTGGAATCAGCCTTCACTTCTGATGCAGAGGTACACAATTCTTCTTCCCTTAAACACTCCTTGTTTTGAATTGACAATTAAAAAGCCAGCGACTCCTGTGCTCAAAAGCTGTATGGTGTCTTCCACTGTTCTGCTTTCTATATACCCATGTTGAATTTATGATTAAATCCTGCCCAGATTCTTCTTGCCAGATGCATATTGACATAATTGGCTAAGATCTATCAACTGCCAGCTTCTATGCAAAGGTCTCCAATAGCCTCCTCTCTTTCTCACTCTCTCACTTATTGTTTTCCTGTCCTTCTCTTTTTGTGAATATTACAACGCCCTGCACTGTACGTCTCCACATTTCTACTATTTCTTTCTTTCACTCACAACTCCTTAACATTTTGTGTTCCTACTGTAACATCTTCCAGCTGCTTGGAGAAGCAACTTCTTTTCCTGAAACTCTGTTTCTCCAAGTAGCTGGGGTATCACTTAATTAATAGGCTATCACTTTCTGAGGAGAATATTTTTCTTGCCTTTAGGTGATGTGAAAGTCCTTGACCAATTCTGTTTTCCCAAGATTTCCAAAAGCAAGAAAGACTTGTTCTGGTGAGTGACTGTTCGAGAATATGAGATTGGTTGTTTGAGAAATCCAGCAGGTCCTCAAAAAACAATACTAACAGATTAATTTGTTTACACTCTCCCATCTGTGCCAAAAGTGCCAGTATCCAGGAAGGAGACGGGATATGTTATTACGTGAAGCTCGTGGGACTCTTTTAGTATGAAAATTGCAATACAAATATATTATTATCTCAAAATACACTGAAATCATCAGTCCCACACTCATCACCATGGTATCTGAACACCTCTGGGATGATATAATAATATAATTGATTTGAAAGAAGTTGTGTAATTACACCACTGCTGCAATATTTCACACGTAGAGGCTATTTATAACGAATACTCTTTTACTTACTTTTTGAAAGAATCTGTTTTCTTCAATGAGAGACAGTGGGGTAATTTATAGATAGGAAAGCTCTTCAGTTGGGGAAAGTATTTGACTCAAAATGAGAAGTTCACTGTTTGCATTTGAGCAATTGATTGACTCCTGGTGCCTCAGGGCATCTAAATAAGAAAAAATAAGAAGCCTTTCATTTAACTTTGGTTTTTAGAACAAGAGGAAATGGCCTCAAGCTGCACCAGGGGAGGTTTAAAGTAGATATTAGGAAATATTACTTAATTGAAAGGGTGGTTGTGTGTTGAAACAGGTTGCCCAGGAAAGAGGTTGAGTCACAATCCCTTGAGGTATTTAAAGAGAGGTGATTGAGTCACCTTCCCTGGAGGTGTTTAAGGCACTGGTGGACGAGGTGCTAAGGTGCGTGGTTTAATGTTTGATAGGAATGGTTGGACTTGATGATCTGGTGGGTCTCTTCCAACCTGGTTATTCTATTATTCTATGATTCTATGAAAGCCCTGTAGGTGTGGTGCTTAGGCACATATTTTAGTGGTGGATGTGGCAGTGCTAGGTTTGTGGTTGGACTCGATGATATTGAATGTCTTTTCCAAACTAAACAATTCTGTTATCATTCTGATGAGTCTTCTTTGCTTGGATGCTCAAGACTTAAAGGAATATATGCTCCGAGGACTCTTACCCAGATCTATCATCTAAAAAGTAAGTTTCTAGTCCAAGATAGTCATCCTACCCCCTTCTTTAATCAATGGGGAGCAACAGAAACCACCAGAAAGAATAACCAATCTCATACCAAGAAGGGTGCCTGATGGGTGGGACAACTGACCAACATTACAAATCCTTTAAATAGATGAAAACTAAATAACCAATTTAGACTGATCCCTGAAGGAATGGAAGCATTTCACTACCTTTGTGAAGATGGACAGAGGTGCATTAGGGCACGGATTTTCTTTCTTACATTGCATTTTCTCTTGCTGTATGCGAAGCCTCCAAAAGATAAGAAATCCTCAGAGCCATTCCTTTTGACAGGAATGATTGGACTCAATGATACGATGGGTCTATCCAACCTGGTGATTCTATGATTCTATGATTCTATGTTTCTATGAAGTCACAGTTTTACAGAGTGTATTTCTTTATATATGCACACACATATGTAAATATACTCATGTACAAATATAAATGTTACAGTCTTTAATTATAAACAACACGGTGATCCTATAGTGCACATACTAGTCTAGCACTGCAGTGCTGAAAGGAGAACAAAAAACCTTTGCATCTAAAGCAGCAGAAACAATAGAGTATGAATTCCTTAATACATAAATATGTGTCTTTTTCTGTTGCTTGTCTAAGAAAAGTTCTCCAAAAGGAGGGAAAAAAAATCTTCAGTACAAGCTTAAATCCTTGTTCAGGGAAGTATTTAATAGAGGACTATTTTATGCATGTATTTTAGTCTTATTGCCTTCAGGAGGACTGAGAAACAGGCCAAAGTTAAGTAAATGTCATCATGGTAAAACACTGGATCTGTCTAAATTGGGAAAAAAGAAATGATGACTACAATTGATTGGACTGCTCTCAAAGGTCAAATGCTGCCTAGCTTTGGTATTTGTGGTTTTTTGGTTGTTTCTTCAATTCACTTTCCTCTTTTGTAACACGACTGTTAAATGTCTTTGCAACATTTTGATTCACAAATTTAATTATAGTTCAAACACCTGCATACAGTTATTAAAAATTCCCTTTTAACAGATTGTCTCGTATTTTATGATTTTTACCCACACACACGCGCGCGCACGCACACACACTCCTAATTGAATTTTGTTTGTTTTTATGCCTAATTTGCAATTTTAGGCTTTCACTTTCCTCATCAATTAGATAAGGAAAAAAAAGCCATAAGGTTTTAATTACTCAAGATATGAGTGAACATATCTTCATTTTCAATTAAAGGTGAGATAGAATGTTTGAAGAGATATTAACTAACAGTAATTTTTCTTCTATTATCCTGGCAGAAAACATATATATCATGAAATGCTATCAGCAGGCCTGTTTGCGCTTCTTTGGAATCTCTTGAGTATGTCTTAAATTGAAAGAAATTCAATTATAGGAGGAGGAATTAAAGGCCTAAATCTTCCACAAGACCTGTGAAAGACTGTAGAATTTCTGACTTCCTTTAGCAGCTTCATTCCCAGTTAGACATAGTCTAATTTCACTAGTGGATTTTATGGCATAATCTGACACGTGGTGTACCCTCCAGTGAAGAAAATACTACTTGCAGTGAGTTCAGAGTCAGATTTAACACATATTGGTAGTTCATCATCCTAATTTTATGAGGAAAATATGGATATGAATACGTATGAATTGCCCATAAAAGATCTTCCTGAAGGGAAAGAAGAGTCAATGGAATGGTATATGCCAATGAGTGGAGGATAAATATACTAGGAAAGACCATAGGCAAAGTCTGTAATAAACCACTGCTCATGCCCAATACAAAGGAACTGAATGAACTAGGTGGGCATCTAACACACCGTTGTTGAGACACAGCTCCCTAAACCAAACATAAGTTGTACAGACACGCTTCTCACCTTTGGGTTGTGAAGAGCTGGTAAGCACCACATCATGACAGTCTGACTTGTCATAAAATGGTTTGTCTGAATTATTTGGCTTTAGGAAACAGCAATGCCTCTGCCTTGTCTTCTTGTCCTCCTTTTTTTACTGTGCACCATGCAAAACACACAAAATTTGTCATTTGTTCTCTCTTCTGAGTAATTTAAAAAAGGATATCTACACCAAAGATGTTATAATCGTTCAGAGATAAAACATAGCATAAAGGAAACAATCTATCTGTGCCATGGATTACTTTAACCTGGGTTTAGGGAATTGTAGTCGTATCCATGACATTATTTTATTTTTTTACTTCCTTATTAATTATGTAAAGAAGATAGTATCAATTTTAATGCTGCTATCTCTTCTAAATGATGTATGTTCTAATCATCAACACTGATCACATCCCACAGGTCCCATAGGCAGATTTTCCTGGTATGTTTTGGCTTTGTTGTTTTTTTGGTTTTTCTTTTCTTTTTGTTCTGTTGTCATTAGACCAGAGAGCTTTTAAGATTATGAAATCCACCCCAGCTTTAGATTTGTAAACTCACAAGAGTAAAGAAAAATCGTGCATACTGTCATTTCAGCATATTGCAGCATTGGACTGTTAATCTGCTTAAAAAATTAAATAGGTTAAAGCAGAAGCAATGGTCATAGTTATGAAACCTGTCATGGCTTTGAGGAATTAAACTACATCTTCTGTGTAAATTAACCATATACTTAGGACTATGAAAAGTTTCCCAGTCCTTCTGAAATGGAGTTGAACTTTAGAATTGATCTTGATTCTATTTTTTTTAGCTAAAGGCAGTATAGTCACATAGGCTGTGTTCAAAGATATTCTAAAATGTGGAGCAGTCAAGACATACAAATTTATGGCCAGTAATATGGTTCTTGGCTTCCTGTTGTCACTCTATTCTAAGAGGATTACAGATTTAGGAAGTCTTAGATATAAAACTGGTCTGGATGCAAATGCCATGTAAATTTAAGTGTTTGGCACATCCCAAGAAGTAAAGTATATCATTGCCTCTATTAAACTATATGAATGATCTTAGACAACCTTTGGGTCTCATCTATCTTAGAGGCTTCTAAAAAAATGGCAAGGCAGAACTCAAGAATTATCCAGCTTCAGGTCTAATGGTTAGATTAGAGTTGGTCATCATTCTGCTGCAGAAACTGTCAGCCTCCGGCCTGGACAGACACACACTCTCCTGGGTGGAGAACTGGTTGGCTGACCGGGCCCAGAGAGTGGTGGTAAATGGAGTTAAATCCAGCTGGAGGCCAGTCACAAGTGGGGTCCCCCAGGGCTCAGTGCTGGGTCCAGCCCTGTTCAATGTCTTCATCAACG
>WAAB01009910.1:0-26400 GCA_013389865.1 Piaya cayana
TCCTGTCCTTCTGGTGTGACAAGCGCATGTAGTCCCGATGTAGCCATGTTTGTTTCTCCTCTNGGATTGTGAGTGCACTTTGCCAGCGCTAAAGTCCTCCTCCTCAAGGCTGCTCACAATCACATCATCCCTCAGGCTGTATTGAAACTGCAGATTTCTCTGCCCCAGGTGCAGGACCTTGCCCTTGGCCTTGTTGAACCTCATGAGTTTCTCACAAGCCCACTTCTCCGGCTTGTCCATATCCCTCTGGATGCCATCCTGTCCTTCTGGTGTGACAAGCGCATGTAGTCCCGATGTAGCCATGTTTGTTTCTCCTCACTCCTCTTTCTGGCACATCTGTTTCCCCCCTCGCCTTTACTCTTGCTCCACATGGGAACTTATTTATCTGCTTTTGGCACGTAATGAGTTCTGTTTCGTTGAAGGTCACCATCTCTCCATGCTGCCAGCCACTTCTCTTCCTTCTCTCTCCAGTAAAAGACTCCTCTTACTGCATTTTCCACCTGTCCATAAAGCCGTTGCTATCACATTCCCAATGCTTGCCTGGGGCCTTTCTCAGGAAGTGCCTTGGCCCTCTGAGATCCTGCATTTCTAGGAAGCCATAGGCTTTTTATTAGTTATTAGTTTCATCTTTATGACTCCTTGCCATGTTTTCCACTAACGGGAGTCTTTTATTGCCTCCTGTTTCTCAGAAATAACCGGATCCTTTCCATGGTTTTGATTTTGGAAGCTGTTAGGGTCACTCTTCTGCTTAGGTACTTTGCTTTGTTTCTGTAATTCCCAAGAAGTCTCTGTGAACACGGTCAAAATATGAGCAGAAAGCAGCTTAATTCCTGAACATTTTACCCTTGAGGGGAAAATACATTCCTAATAAACAGTTTTCTTAGATTTACTTAACCAAAGTCTTTGCCAAGTCATCCTTAACGCTTGTGTGCTGTGACCTAGTGCTGTGCCTGGCGATTCCCAGCTTCTATAGGATGGAAAGCTATCAGTGCATGGAATCACTTATTTGGAAAAGATATTTTGAGGTCATCGAGTCCAACCTTACCTGTCCACTACTAAACCAAATCCCTGAACCACCTCATCAACCCTTCTTTTAAACCCCTCCAGGGATGGTGACTCCACCACTACCCTGGGCAGCCTCTGCCAGTGCTTGAGAACCCTTTCATTGAAGAAATTTTTTCTGATATCTTAATCTGAACCTGCCCTGGTGTAACTTGAGGCCATTTCCTCTTGCCCCATCACTTGTTAAATATGAGAAGAGACCAACACCCACCTCACCTGACTCCAGCCTCCTTTCTGGGAGCTGCAGAGAGCCATGAGGTCTCCCCTCAGCCTCTTCTCCACACTAAACAGCCCCAGGGTCCTCAGCTACTCCCAGAACCCCTGCACTCCAGACAATTCCCCAGCTCTGTTCCCCTTCTCCAGATGTGCTCCAGCCCCTCAATATCTTTCTTGGAGTGAGGGGCCTAAAACTGAACCCCAGATTTGAGGTGGTAAGCACGGGGGCACAATCCCTTCCCTGCTCCTGCTGGCCACCCCTTGGCTGATCCAAGCCAGGATGCTGGTGGCCTTCTTGCCCACCTGGGCCACTGCTGGCTCATGTTCAGCTGCTGTCAAACAGCACTCCCAGGGCCTTTTCCTCTGGGCAGCTTTCCAGTCACTCTTCCCCAAGCCTGGAGTGCTGTGAGGGTTGTTGTGACCCAAGTGCAGGACCCAGTACTTGGCCTCATTGAACCCCATCGCTTTGGCCTCAGCCCATGTTTCCAGCCTGTCCAGATTCCTCTGCAGAGCCTTCCTGCCCTCCAGCAGATCGACCTTCCACCCAGCATAGTGTCATCTGCAAACTTACTCAGGGTACACTCAATCCTTTAATCCAGATCATGGAAGAAGACACTGAACAGAACTGGCTCCAACACTTAGCCCTGGGGACACAGCTTGTGACCAGCATCCACGGGATTGAACTCCATTTCCTACCACACTTTGGGCCTGGTCATCCAGCCATTTTTTTTTACCCAGCAGAGGGTTTGCCTCAACCAACACAACTGAATATGGAGACTCCTGTGTGTGATAACACTCTTAATTAAGAGCTAAGGAGGTACTAAATGACTAGCAGAAAGTTCTGCTTCATAGTTGCAGGGATATAGTTGATCAAGTTCATCAAAGTGGATTGAAGGGTTGGATACCATGCATAGGATCATAGAATCACTTGGTTGGAAAAGACTTTTGAGATCATGAAGTCCAACCGTACCTGTCCAATACTAAAACAGATCTCTGAACACCTCATCTACCCAGCTTTTAAATGCCTCCAAGCATGGAGACTCCACCACTACCCTGGGCAGCCTCTGCCATTGCCCGAGAACCCTTGACCATGACTTTTCTATCCCACAGCCTCAGCAGATCCTGTTCCTCTTATCAGCTCTTGTCTATAGAGATCAGTGTCTCATTTTGACATCTCATTGGTGTTTGCATTTCTCTTTCACTGTATCAATGTCTTCTGCAACTAAAACGGATTCTAAATCATAGTAACTCTGCTTGTCTTTTCCAGCAGCTCCTTCCAATGCTGTTTACCCCATCTTCAACGCAACCCCCACCAGCAAGAAAAGGTATGTTGAGCTTTGCTAGATCTCTCCCAAAATGATCCAGAGCATTCGTTCCGCAGAACTGTGACTTTTTATTAAGAACTCTACCAATTCCAAACCCAAGAGTGGCTTTTTCCCAGTCCTTGTAAAGTCTGGACTCTGGGCACAGCCTTGGTGATGGTCTGTCCCCATAGAGGGGTTTTTATTGAGCTGTGAAGGGGCTCTTTATCAGGAGCGTAGGGACAGGATGAGGTGGGGTAGTCTGAAGATAAAGAGGGAAAACTGAGGTGAGGTCTTAGGAAGAAATCTTTTCCTCTGAGGGTGGCGAGGCCCTGGCCCAGGTTGCCCAGAGCAGTGGTGGCTGCCCTGTTCCTGGAGGTGTTGAAGGCCAGGTCTCCCTGCTTTTGAGCTGAGTTTGTGTGCACCAGTGGCCATGTCTGAACATCTGCCTTGGCATTTAGCTTGGCTGGATGAGCTGTGGGTTCCTGTTTGAGAAGCACCAGTAAGACTGCTGGGACAGGGCAGAAACTGCTTGGGCCACCCTGGCACTTACAGAAACCAGTAGCTTCTCTGTCTTGCTTGCACTGGGTGTCCTTTACCTGTTAAGCCTATGCTATTAGTTTTTTTAAGTCTTCAAATGACTCACTTTGTGGGAAAACAATGGCTTTTTAGAGTTAGAATCATAGGATCATTAAGGTTGGAAAAGACCTCTAATTTCATCCAGTCCAACTGTAAACCTAACCCCACTGTGCTGACTAAACCATGTTCCCAAGTGCCATGGTGAAATGGTTTTGAACTGCTCCAGGGATGGGGACTCCACCACTACCCTGGGCAGCCTCTCACAGGGTTTCACCCCTCTTTCAGGAAAGAAATCTAAATCTCCCACGATGCAGCTTTCCTTTCATCCTGTCACTTGTTACTTAGTTGAAGGGACTAGCATCCACCTGGCTCCAACCTCCTTTCCCAGAGCTGCAGAGAGCAATGAGGTCTCTCCTCAGCCTCCTCTTCTCCAGACTAAACAGCTCGAGGGCCCTCAGCCGCTCTCAGAAACCGTGGGCTCTAGACTCTTCCTCAGTTTTGTTCCCTTTCTCTGGATGCACTCCAGCCCCTCAACGTCTTTCTTGGAGTGAGGGGCCCAAAACTGAACCCAGGATTCGAGGTGCAGCCTCACCAGTGCTTACTGCAGGGGAACAATCCCTTCTCTCCTCCTGCTTGCCTCTGGTTGGACACACCTGGAGATTTCCGAAGGCTGGTTTACCTGGCCGTGCTTAAATTTAGTGTCAAACTGATCCCTCTGTTCGCTCAGGGTCATTGTTTTCCCCTAGTAACCCTCCCTATAATGTGATTTTGTAGCCATTACAGCACTGTGGCCAACACTGGGAGGTGTCCATGTGTGCTGCAGAAGTCACCTGAGATGCAAAGCTCAGAGCTGCACCAGTCAGGGGTGCTTTATGCAGCCTTTTTTTCACCTGAGCGATGTTAGAACAGCAGCAGAATTTGTCCTTTTGGTGTAGTGTCCCTGCCTGTGGCAGGGCTCTTGGAACTGGATGGGCTTTAAGGTCTTCCAGCACAAACCATCCTATGATGAAGGTGCTGCAGACAAGGTTAAAGTTGTAATGAAAGTGGTGAAAAGAAAATATTCTGTTGGGCTGTGGTGGGAAAGTGTTTTTTTCCCGTGCAAAAAACAGTGCTACTGCTCCGCCTCCCACATTGAATCGACTTGTTGACACATTTTGTCAACAATAAAAGCATTCCGAGCCCAGCTGAGTGTGAATGTAAAAAGAAACCACTTAAAGCTGCTCCTAAAAGAGCCAAAATAAACCTTCCAAGCCTTGCCCTGCTACTGTGCTCTTCTGCCACTGGAGTGTTGAAAGGGAGATCTGATTGCAATATCTGCTCTGCTCCCTTCTGTGGCTTTTCACACACCTTCTGTAGTGCACGTGGAACCTTGGCAAGTGTGGAGAGCCTGGTGTTTGTGATTAAGTGAGAATCAGCCTTGGATTCACCATTCTTGCTTTGGAAGCTGAGGAGCATGAGCTTTTCTGATAGGAAGTCTCTGCTTTGGGAATTCTCCTTAGTATCCAAACCTGTAAACACTGGTTGTATCTGGGACCAGTGGTGTTTAACATCTTTGGCACAGTCACGGGCATTGGGTTGAGGGAACCCTCAGCAAGTTTGCTGAAGACACCAAACTGCATGGTATGGTTGACATGCTGGAAGGAAGGGATGGCATCCAGAGGGACTTGGAAAGACTGGAGAGGTGAGGCTTTGAGAACCTTATGGAACCTCTTCAACACGGTCAAGTGCAAGGTCCTGCACCTAGGTCAGGGCAATCCCAAGCAAAATCCAGGCTGGGCAGAGAATGAATTGAGAGCAGCCCTGAGGGGAAGGACTTGAGGTGCTGGGGGATGAGAAGCTCAACATGATCCAGCAATAGGCACTCACGGCCCAGAAAGCCAAACTGTGTCCTGGGCTGCATCCAAAGCAGTGGGACCAGCAAGGTGAAGGAGGGGATTCTGCCCCTCTGCTCTGCTCTGTTGAGATCCCTCTTGGAGCCCTGCATCCAGTCCTGGAGTCCTTAGCACAGGAAGGACATGGATCTGTTGGAGCGAGTCTAGAGGAGGCCACAAAGATGATCCAAGGGCTGGAGCACCTCCTGTACCAGGACAGGCTGAGAGAGTTGTGGTTGTTTACCCTGGAGAAGGCTGCAGGGAGACTTTCTTGCAGTCTCCCAGTGCTGAAAGTGGCTCCAAGAAAGCTGGGGAGGGGCTCTTGATCAGGGAGTGCAGGGACAGGGTGAGGGAGAATGGTTTGAAGCTGGAGAGATCGAGATGAGATCTTAGGCAGAAATGTTTTTATGTGAGGGTGGGGAGGCCCTGGCTGAGGTTGCCCAGAGAAGTGGTGGCTGCCCCATCCCTGGAGGTGTTCAAGGCCAGCTTGGATGGGGCTTGGAGCAACCTGATCCAGTGGGAGGTGTCCCTGCCCGTGGCAGGGGATACAACTGGATGGGCTTTGGGATCCTTTCCAACCCAAACCGTGCTATGATCCTATGGAATAGGATGGTAGTGGAAGAGGGAGACGTGATCAAACAAGAGCTGATTCACTCTCATCTCTCTGAAATGATTTTCAGGACACAGGCTGCACTGGATGAACTGACTTCTCCCTTCGGATCCGGCACACCATCAAAACCATCTCACACTTTGCAGAAAAGCAAGAAGACTAAAGAGCTCTGCAAGTGCTCCTGGGATCAGATGATCATTGTAAGGTTCTCTGAGCATGCTTGGCCCTCAGGGTGGGTTTTGGGGGTCCTGGTGGATGAGAAACCCAATGTGAGCTGGCAATGGGTGCTCAGAGCCCAGAAAGCCAAACTTTGTCCTGGGCTGCATCCAAAGCAGTGGGACCAGCAGGGCCAGGGAGGGGATTCTGCCCCTCTGATCCATGCTGGTGAGATCCCACCTGGAGCTCTCAGTCCAGTTTTGGAGTTCTCATATGATCATGGAATGGTTTGAGCTGGAAGGGACTTCGAAGCCCATTCAGTTCCAAGCCCCCACCTTGGGCAGGGACACCTCCCACTGCATCAGGATGCTCCAAGACCCATCCAACCTGGCCTTGCACACCTCCAGGGATGGGGCGGCCACCACTTCTCTGGGCAACCTGGGCCAGAGCCTCCCCACCCTCATAGTAGCAAATTCCTGCCTAAGATCTCATCTCAATCTCTCTTCTTTCAGCTTCAAACCATTATCCCTTATCCTAGCCCTGCACACACTGATCAGGAGCTCCTCCCCAGCTTTTATTTTGCTCTAAGGTCTCCCTGCAGTCTGTTTTTCTACAGGCTGAGGAACCCCAGTTCAGCCTGTCCCCTTATGGGAGGTGTTCCAGCCCTTGCATCATCTCTGTGGCCTCTGGACTCACTCCAGCAGATCAGTGTCCACCTGTGGGGAAGAGTGGACAGGGGCAGTGACACAAACCTGACAGAGTATCCCGTTCCATAGATGCCGTTGTTGGGATAAAGCTGTGGGATCAGCAGGGTCAGGCTCCCTGTGCTGCACAGAAAGGTTTTAAGCACTGACCCAGGCTGCCCAGGGAAGTGGTGGCTGCTCCATCCCTGGAGGTGTTCAAAGTCAGGTTGGTTGGGGCTTGGAGCAACCTGATCCAGTGGGAGGTGTCCCTGCCCATGGCAGGGAATTGGAACTGGATGGGCTTTGAGCTACCTTCTAATCTAAACCATTCTGTAATTCTGTTATTCTATGAAATAAGAGAAGTCCTTAACGAACTGGGCTTCAATTCATGTCACTGCTTAGTGAGAAAATCTGCTGTTTGCATGTACAACCAGCTGAATATGAGCCAGCAGTGGCCAAAAAGGCCAACAATGTCTGGGCTTGGATCAGCTATGTGGTGGCCAGCAGGAGCAGGGAAGGGATCAGCCCCTCCACCTGTTGCTGGTGAGGCCACACTTCAAATCCTGGGTTCAGTTTTGTGCCCCTCCAAGAAAGACCTTGAGGGGCTGGAGCGGGTCCAGAACAGGCAAATGATGCTGGAGAAGAGTCTGGAGCGCAGGGGTTCTAGGGGGAGTCTGGGGGCCCTGGAGCTGTTTAGCCTCCCAGAAAGGAGGTTGGAGCCAGGTGTGTGCTGGTCTCTTCAACCAAGTAACAAGTGATAGGACAAGAGGAAATGGCCTCAATTGCACCAGGGAAGGTTTAGATTGGATATTGAGAGTAATTTCTTTATGACAAGAGTAGTGAAGCCCTGGCAGAGGCTGCCCAGGGTAGTGGTGGAGTCCACATCCCAGGAGGGGTTCAAAAACCCTTCAGCTGTGACACTGTGGGACATGGTTTAGTTGGGTTGAGCTGGTGGCTGGACTGGATGAGCTTAGAGGTCTTTTCCAATCTCAGTGGTTCTATGATTCTTTTCTACCTGCACTCAGTTCCTTGTCTTCCACTGCCTGTGCAGTGACAGAGATAAAAATGAGATTATGTTTAGTGAACTGATGAAAAGACTATGGAATTTCCCTTTTTGTGTAAATGTTGCTCTTCTACATTGTCTTCTCAGTGAGGATGTTGCTCATCTCTTTCCAAAGAACACATTCCTTGTGTTCCCTGGATAATTTTTGCCATGCAGTTCTGAATATTTAAAAACAAGCAAAAGCTTGTCCGCGTCCTCACAAGTTCAAATGAAAACAAACACTTAAATCTGTGATTATTGTTGCTCGTAGAACCAATCCTCAACTTCTGTTCTTCAATCCGTACCTGGGTTTGAACAGCTCGGAAGTACTTACCTGCCTGTTTCTCCCTAGGATGCCGGTCAGAAGCATTTTGGTGCTGTAGTTTGCAAGTCGTGTGGCATGATCTACACAGCTGCCAGCCCAGAGGATGAAGCACAGCACATCCAGCACCATGAGAGATTCCTCGAGGGACTCCGATACGTGGTAAGGTGATAGCTGGGCTCACAGCTTAGGTGAAGGGAAGAAGCACAGGAAAGACAAGGATCTGTTGGAACAAGTCCAGTCAAGGCCATGGAGGTGATCTGAGGGCTGGAACACCTCCTGTACAAGGCCGGGCTGAGAGAGTTGGGGTCGTTCAGCCTGGAGAAGTGAAGATTGTGGGGAGCAGCCTCTGAATTCTGAAAGGGGCTCCAGGAAAGCTGGGGAGGGGCTCTTGCTCAGAGAGTGCAGGGATAGGATGAGAGGGAACGGTTTGAGGCTGCAAGATGGGAGACTGAGATGAGATCTTAGGGAGAAATTTGCTACTGTGAGGGTGGGGAGGCCCTGGCCCAAGTTGCCCAGAGAAGTGGTGCTTTGTCATCCAGAGGGGAGGTTGAAGTGTCTGTTTGGTCTTCCAGCAACTGTCCACTTTCATCAGTGTGATGCGTGTGACCGGGCTCTATTCCTGAAAGCTGGAATGGTTCAGATTACATCTTCATCTGCCAGAGGCCTTGCTGAATCACTTCCTCTCTCTTTCTAACTTGTTTGTTTGGTTTTTTTCCCCCCCTCTGTGGCAGGGTTGGAAGAAAGAACGGGTCGTGGCAGAGTTCTGGGATGGGAAAATTGTATTGATTCTTCCAAATGACCCCAAATATGCTGTCAAGAAGGTACAAGTTTATTTATTTTGGGGTTTGTTTTGTGGATGAGCTTTTCTGCTGGCTTGACTCCTGGAACTACCTCAGTGTGTGATCATAACGTTGCTCGCCAGTGCACGGGGTGAATGGGAGAGCCCAGTGGGGTCATGGCAGCAGTCAGGGTTGCTGTAGACACCCAGCCTGACACATCCTAACTCTGCTCCATGTGCTGAAGCTCTTGTTCTTAGGTGATAAACATAACCCGCTCCTTTCCGCCCCAAGGGGTGGGGTGAGAGGCAAGAGGGTGGAGGGATGAAGGCAGAGTTGTTCAGCCTGGAGAAGAGAAGGCTCTGGGGAGACCTGAGAGCAGCCTCTAGTACTGAAAAGGGGCTGCAGGAAAGCTGGGGAGGGGCTCTTGATCAGGGAGGGCAGGGATTGGATGAGGGGGAATGGTTTGAAGCTGCAAGAGGGGAGATTGAGATGAGATCTTGGGAAGAAATGTTTTCCTGTGAGGGTGGGGAGGCCCTGGCCCAGGTTTCCCATGGAAGCTGTGGCTGCCCCATCCCTGGAGACGTTGAAAGCCAGGTTGGATGGGGCTTGGAGCAACCTGATCCAGTGGGAGGTGTCTCTGCCCGTGTCAGTGGTTTGGAACTGGATGGTCTTTAAAGTCCCTTCCCACTCAAAGCATTCCATGATCCCAATTCCCACTGAAGAAACCATATGTTTGCTCCTAACATACCTCTCTCCGGTTTGATTTTCTTAGGCAGAAGACATACGAGAAATTGTCGATAATGAGTTGGGATTTAAGCAGGTTTCTTTAAGTTCCCCAGCCAAGGCTAAAATATACCTGTTTGTGTCTAACGAGAAGATGATTGTTGGGTGCTTGGTGGCTGAATCAATCAAGCAGGTACAAGTTATTAATTGTACGGGGATGGAATTAAATCGCAGGCTAATAATGGGCTGTTTGCTGGAGCCTTTGTATTGGAAATCCTGGCTTAAGGCAGGAGTTGTGGGGGGAATAAAAGGAATAAAGAAAAGCCCACTCCAAAAGCAACAAAATGAAAGGAATTAAGATAAAACGTGCTTTTGTCAGGGTGTGGTGCTACTGGCAGGAGGTATCAGGGTTTGCAGGGTGGATACTGTGGTGAGCACCTATCTGACCCTGTTTTGGGTGCTGGGCTGCTTTGTAAGAGGGCAGAACTTGAAGCTGGGCATGTGGGAAGGCTCGTGGCTTTGTATCCCATCAGGAAGGAGCAGTCTTGATGCCTCTGCCTATCCCAACAGGCTTTCCGGGTGCTGTCAGAGCCAGGAGCCGCGATGTCCCCCAGCAAAGATGCCCTGCAGCAGCAGCGGGCCTGGCGCTGCTCCACAGAGCCAGAGCCGGCCGTCTGTGGCATCAGCAGGATCTGGGTGTTCAGCCTGAGACGCAGGAAGGGCATCGCCCGGCGCATGGTGGACGTGGTCAGGTAGGGAGCGGCTGGGGTTTATCCTTGGGGAGAAAATGGTTGCAGCAAAGAGAAGGGACTTAAGGAGAGGGTTAAATTTATGCTATTAAGTATGTCTGGAATCCCCCCTTCCTATTGGAGAATTATAAATATAACAAATGTATGCTTGGTGGTGGTTATAAAATACAAATATTGCTTAAGAATAGGACACAAATGTGGGCCAAGCTGTTCAGTGCTGGGTGTGACTGGAACACAGAGCTATACAGACTGGATTTTCCATAAGAAATTTTGATTAGTGCAGAAAAAACCCCATATATATGTGGCTGGGTGGAGAATGGAGTGGGAACAGCCCTTAGAAGGACTTGGGGTGCTGGCGGAGGCGAAACTCAACTTGAGCTGGCAATGGGCGCTCAGAGCCCAGAAAGCCAAACTGTGTCCTGGGCTACATCCAAAGCAGTGGGACCAGCAGGGCCAGGGAGGGGATTCTGCCCCTCTGCTAAGACCCCACCTCGAGCCCTGTGTCCATTTCTGGAGCCCTCAGCATGGGAAGGCCATGTATCTGTTGGAGTGGGTCCAGAGGCCACAGAAATGATCTGAATGCTCCAGCCCCTGCGGCATCTTTGTGGCCCTCAGACTGTTGTGCCTGGTTCCTGATGACTCCAGAATGCAAGAGGGCATACTGGCATCTCCCAACACTTTTCTCTGATTCTTCTGGTTTGAGGAGAAATAACATCTCCTTTCAGAGGAGGGCTGGAAAAATCAGTGCCCAAATAACTCCACTCTCTCTTTCCAGGAGCACCTTCATGTACGGCTGCTACCTGAGCACCAAGGAGATCGCGTTCTCTGACCCGACACCAGATGGGAAGCTCTTCGCCATGAGATATTGCCAAACGCCCAATTTCCTTGTTTACAATTTTATTTATAACAACTGATTTCAACTCAATTTATCACAAGCTGAGGTTGGTTTAAACGCAGTTTGATGTTTTAATTAACACTTTAGTGTTTTTACCTGGCTAAATGCTGTTTTCCTGCTGAGCACCAAGTTCTTTGGGACCAAATGTCACTTTGTGTACAGAGTTGTGTTGGATTTTAGTGTCTGCTTGGATTTCAGATAGGTTTGTTTCTCCTGAAAGTCAAGTTTATTGCAAGTAACTTAATTAGTCTCAAGAGTTTTAATTAATATAAAGATGGCTTTGTCTGGGAATGCGACTCAGCTTTTTGCACTTCCTAAACTTAAACACAGAACATTGAATATTTTCAAACCACCCTCCCTGCAGGAATTCCCCAGTGGATAGAGAGCTGGAACCCTCTGGGGGAAGCTGTCACAGGGGGGATTTGCCTGCTTAATAAAGTGTGGGAAACTGCTGCACAAACTTGGTTTTGTGTACGGAAGAGATGTGGGAATGTTTCAAACGGCTCTCCTAGATGGAGGAGCTCAGAGAAGGCTGAAACAACATCTGAGGGACACAGATGTTTTGCGACCTCTTTCTCTCCATCAACTTGAGGGCAGAAATTTCCCTAACCAACACTTTTCCTTCTTACCTTTCTAAATCTAATCCCCAAGGACCCACAACTGCGCTGTGGAGCTCTGGAACAGCTGTCCCTGAGCTCCATGGCACGGTTGTGGGAACTTCAGTGATTTTACTCCTGGCCTAGACTTGCTTCCAAGACCTCCACAATGCACGCAGCTGAGGGGCGTTTCTTGGGATCCTCGTTGGTGCAGACAGAAAAGAGATCGATCATGTGCTGGTAGGATGAGTCGAGTTCTTCCATGTTGAGAGCTGGGCGGGTTCCCAGGGCAGCGTAATAGGCTTCATCGTCAAAGCAGTCTTCGTCAAAGGACTCATCTGGAGAAGAAGGTGGAAAAGGTGGTGGGGAAGAGTGCTGGGAACTGCTCTGCTCCCTTGGAGCATAGGGCTTTGCTCCTCATATATTACAGGCAGGTTTGGGTGGGAAGGTAGAATCCCCTCCCTGGCCCTGCTGGTCCCACTGCTTTGGATGCCGGACCCGGTTTGGCTTTCTGGGCTGTGAGCACCCATTGCCGGCTTATGTTTAGCTTCTCTTCCCCCAGCAACCCACGTCCTGCCTTGCATTTTGAAGCTGTTTCTACCCCAGCAGGGGTAATGGGAGCCACCCCTGTTTTTTAGCATTGTATTGCTCCAAGGTGCAGAGTTTTGGGCTCCTTGCTACAAGGTGCTCCCCAACAAGGCAGAGACAAACCTTCATCCTCAGAGTCACCGTGCAGGTTGAGGTGGGGCACAGAGAGGGTCATCATTTCCCAGAGAGTCAGCCCAAAAGGGAAGATGTCAGCCTTGTCGGTGATGACACCATCATCCTGCAGAGCTTCCATGGGCTTCCAAGGCTCAGTGCCGATGTAGCAAAGCTCTGGGTCGCTCACTGGAAGGGAATGACATGGCTCAGGGTCTGCTGAGACTTGCAGGCACCAAGACATGGTCACAGCTCACTGCACAGCAGGTATTAAGACAGTCAGTTTGCTCAGGTGTGCTAAAGCCACAGGGCAGGATCTCTTGGGGGCCTGAACCCATTTCTTTCACATCCGTGTAGTCTCACATCCCCTGTAACCTGCACCTTGCAGGGCTTCTGTTTCCCCTCCACTGGCCCAGCACCTGCTTTGGATGCAGCCAGGACACGGTTTGGATTTCTGGGCTGTGAGAACCTGTTGCTGGCTCATGTGATGCTTCTCCCCAACCAACACCCCCAGTTGTTCTTACCAATTTATTAAATTTAATGCCTTCTTCATCTTAATTAGCCCTGTGAGAGCTGCCATGACCAGCTCTCAGGCTGATGAAAGAAGCAAAGCTCTGACTTGATCCCTTATATCCCTCTTCCAATTACAGGCACAGCTCCTAAGAGGAAGGTGCTCCATCCTCCCCACTCTCCCTAGCGAACTCCCAGGCTGTCACCAAATCTCAGCTGTTCAGGAACCTTTTCTCATACAGGGCTGATCAAAGACCAGCCTGTAACAAGAAGCTAATTCCCGGAGAAGTGGTTCTGCCCCATCCCTGGAGTTGTTAAAGGCCAGGTTGGATGTGGCTCTGAGCAACCTGATGCAGTGGGAGGTGTCCTTGCCCATGGCAGGGACTGGAACTGGATGGGCTTTGAAGTTCCTTCCAACCCAAAGCATTTGGTTTAGTGGTGGACAGGTAGGGTTGGATTTGATCTCAAAGGTGTTTTTCAACCAAACAATTCTGATTCCATGATTCTATGGAATCCCTCAGCATTTCATGGGCTGCACTTCCATCCTTGGCAGCCACAGGGCTAGGGACCCAGCCCAGCATCCTTATCACGGGGTTCCTATTGTCTCCTCCAGTCTATGAGGCGGCGAAACCAAACTCAGGGCTGGGCGGAAAGGACTCCTTCCTGAAAATCCAGCCCCGAAACTGATCCTTTAACCACTTTCCTCTCTGGGAGTTGGGTTTGGGTCAGAACACACCTTAAAGATCATCCGCCTCCAGCTCTCTCCGTATAAAAGAGAGCGGCCACAAATAAAAACGTAACAGAGCAGCTTTATACATTATGAGGCTGTTGCTGGCCCAAGTGCCATGTAAAGCAGCAGAGAAAAGTGTTTTGGTAATTAACCCAAACCCATTCCTGCTGTTCACAGCCAAGCCACGACGCCGTTAGACATCTGCTTCTCGTTTCCCTCCAGGCTTTATAACTCTCGCGGTTGAATTGTGCTTCCTTCCAGCCCTACAAGAACGATTCATTTGCTTAAATCTCTGGCAAGAGCAGCTCAGCAGGGTCTGACCCAGCATAGAACTGATTGGTTGGAAAAGACCTTCGAGATCATTGAAATCAACCATATTGGCCCACTACTAAACCAGATCCTCGAGCACCTCATCTGCCTGGCTTTTAAACACCTCCAGGAATGGAGACTCCACCACTGCCCTGGGCAACCTCTGACAGGGCTTCACCACTCTTTCAGGAAAGAAATTGTTCCCAATATCTAATCTAAACCTCCCCAGCACAACTTTAGGACATTTCCCCTCATCCCATTGCTTGTAACTTGGGAGAAGAGACCAGCATCCACCTCACTAACCTCCTTTCTAGGAGCTGCAGAGCAATGAGGTCTCCTCTCAGCCTTCTCTTCTCCAGACTAAACAGTCCCAGGGCCATGAGCCACTCCCAAAACCCCTGTTCACTCTGCTCCTCTGGCAGCCACCAGGTCCCCATCCTGGCTTCTTGACCTACCAGTCATGTTCTCATCCAGAGGCAGCGACACGCCCACATCGCAGATCTTGATGGTTTCAAAGTCACCTTTAACGACCACGTTTGAAGACTTGATGTCTCCATGGAGCAGCTTCTTATCGTTGTGAAGATACTAAGGGGCAGAGAGGAGCTGTTAACACCTGCTTACTGCAACCCAGAATCCCAGAATGGTCAGGGTTGGAAGCCCTGGAGCTCATTCTGTCCAATCCCCCTGCTAAAGCAGGGTCATCTCCAGCAGCTGCACAGGAACATGTCCAGGTGGAGTTGTATCTCTCCAGAGAAAGAGACTCCAGAGCCTCCCTGGACAGCTGGTTCTGGTGCTCCAACGCCTTCATGGGAAAGTTTTTCCCCAGGTTCAGATGGAACTGCGCAGGCCTGGTGCCCCTTGTCCAGGCACTGGGCACCACTGAGCAAAGTCTGGCCCTTCCACCTCAACCCATCAGATATGGATCAGCATGGATGGGGTCAGCAGAGCGGGGGGCTCTGCTCCTCCCCAGGCTGAACAAACCCAGGTCTCTCAGCCTCTCCTCTTAAGAGAGATGCTCCTGTCCCCACCTCACCTCTGGCCTCTGCTGGGCTCTCTCCAGTTATTCCTTGTTTTTCTGGAGCGAGTTTTTCTGGGGGATCCTGAATTGGACGCAAGACTCAAGCTTGGGACCTCCTTAGGGGCAGAGCAGAAGGGAAGGAAAACCTCACCCTGCTGGCCACCCACTTCTCCATGTACCCCAGGACACCATTGGCACAGTGCTGGCTCATGGTTGGCTTGGTGTCCACCAGGACTCCCAGGTCTGCACAGCTATAGAGCAGAAGAAACCATCAAATTTGAACAAAAACCCAGCTTCCTGACTTTTAACATATTTAGGCTTAAAACCTTGAATTTGGGTCAACCAGTGCATCTAACACGTGCAAACACAAGGTTGGTCATTCCAATCAGCCCAGTTTTGGAGGCTCAAGGTCACCTTTTACTGAAGAGTAAGAAGCACTGGAGTGTGAGTGCAGAGTCATAGAATCATCGAAGGAAAAGTCCTCTAAGTTCATCCAGTCCAACCACTATCCCAACCCCACAGTGCTGACTAAACCATGTCCCCAAGCTCCACAGCCACATGGTTTTTGAACCTCTCCAGGGATGGGGACTCCACCACTGCCCTGGGCAGCCTCTGACAGGGCTTCACCACTCTCTCAGTAAATAAATTGTTCCTGATATTAATCTAAAACTCCCCGGGCGCAACTTGAGGACATTTCCCCATATCCCATCACTTGTAACTTGAGAGAAGTGACCAGCACCCACCTGGCTCCAGACTCCTTTCGAGGAGCTGCAGAGAGCGATGAGGTCTCCCCTCAGCATCCTCCAGGCTAAAAAGCCTCAGGCCCCTCAGCTGCTCCACATTCATACAGAACAGCTACAGTCAAACTCAAACGTACCTTCAGGCCCCTCGCCATGCTCAAGGCAACCTTGAAAATAGTGGCAGCAGGGAAAGGACCCAAGTGTTTCTCTCTTCTTTCTTCAATTAAGCAATCCAGAGATTTTTCTCCTCCGTACTCCATTGCCAGGCACATGCTCCCATCACTGGCCTCAGTAAATGCACGGTAACCTTCCAAAAGAGATTGACTTGTTAGAGAGTCCAAGGAAACAGCAACATTCCCATGTGCTCAATGGCCCGATAGAGCCAGAACATTTGGAGCTGCCCAGATACTTTCCCAACAGCTGCTATCAACCCCAAATAAATTCAGATCCCAGGAGGACCTGGCTTATGGCTTTTGTGGCAAGATTCAATGGTAGGTTCAATGAAGCCAAGTGCCAAGTCCTGCACTTGACTCACAACAACCCCACACAGCACTCCAGGCCTGGGGAAGAGAGGCTAGAAAGCAGCCTGGCGGAGAAGGACCTGGTGGTGCTGGTCAACAGCAGCTGAACATGAGCCAGCAGTGGCCCAGGTAGCCAAGAAGGCCACTGACATCCTGGCTTGTATCAGCCGAGGGGTGGCAGAGGTTCTGGGGTTGTTTAGTGTGGAGAAGAGGCTGAGGGCAGACCTCATCACTCTGCAGCTCTTGGAAAGGAGGTTGCACCGAGGCAAGTGTTGGTCTTCTCCCAAGTAACAAGTGATAGGGCAAAAAGAAATGGCCTCAGGTTGTGCCAGGGTGGTTATCAGGAAAAAATTCTTCACCAAGAGAGTTCTTGGGCCTGGCAGAGGCTGCCCAGAGAGGGCAGTTGAGTCCCCATCCCTAGAAGTGTTTAAAAGATGAATGCTCAGGGAACTGGTTTAGCAGTGAACAGGTATGGTTGGATTCAATGCTTTCTAATCAAACTATTCCATGATTCTATGAAGCCACAGGAACGTCTACGGAGACCTGTGCAGCCCAAAGCAGGACCACCAGCCACAAATCTTTTTGAGGTAAAGGAGCTCTCTCCTGCAGGAGAAACCTTGGACACGCCACTTGCTGCTTCCCAGTTCAGCTTTGCTCCCTGTGCCAGAGGCAGGAAGGTTGAGCCCTGCTTTTGCAGGATGGAGAACCAGGAGAAGAGCAGCAGCCAATCTGTGGGACCAACATTTCCAGCTGCAGAAGCAAGACCAAGGGCAGGGAATGTTTGGGAAAGCCAAGTTCTCAAGGTAAGCACATACAGAGTGTTGGGTAATCTTACCATCCAGAGGGACCTGGACAGGCTGGAGGTGGACCCATAAGAACTTCACAGAATTCAAGAAGGCCACATGTAAGGCCGTGTATTTTGAGAAGCTGCCTTAGTCTGTATTTCATTTCTGTTCTTATCTCATCTAAAATCTCATCTGCCAGTCAGAATGGCAGCTGTGTTTGACTTTGTCCTTTCCTTTGTGCCTTAAACTATGTTGGTGTGGTCATTTGGATTGGAAACACTGCATGCAAAGAACACTGTTTGCCTCCCTCAGATGGTGTGAATTTCAGAGAAGAGATAGTTTTAACCTTTGGCATTGCAAACATCTCATGGATTTTCAGTAAAATGAGCTGTAAGTCATGGGAAAAAGGTTTTTGCTATGCTGTTGTGCAAGGGTTTGCCATTTAGAGCTCCACGTGAGGAGCGCTGCTTACAGACAGGAGTGAAGCGTGGAGGAAGGAATCAGAGTCATAGAATTGTGGAATGGTTTGGGTGGGAAGGGACCTTAAAGCCCATCCAGTTCCAACCCCCCTGCCATGAGCAGGGACACCTCCCAGTGGATCACAGTGCTCAAAACTTCAACTCTCTCAGCCTGTCCTCATATGGGAGATGCTCAAGCACACAGCGATCCTCCTGCTGCTCATCTCCCCAGCCATCCCACCCCAAAGCTCTGACCTCCCACAGCCCAGTGAGGAGCTATGGAATCCCAACCCTTGTTACAAGAGGAGCCCAGAGCTGGAGAGGGCAGAAAAACCCTGCAGCATCCTTGTGTCCCATCAGATTGCCCCAGAGTTGGCTCCACCACCATCATTTGGAATTTAGGCAGCACTGGCTGTCCTGGAAACTCACCCACGATGTTGGGATGCTGGAGGTTCTTCAAGATCTTGGCTTCTTCATTCAGTCTCTCCTGGTAGATGCTTTGCTGCCTCTTGTTGCATTTGGGGTTGATTTTCTTCACAGCCCATGGGGAGTGGGACAAACCTCTGGGAGATCTGCACAGGAAAAGCCAAAGAACTGATCCATTTGTGAGCAGAATCAGGGTTAAAGCTCATGTTGGTAGCTGAGGAGCGATTCTGGAAAGTGTATCCATTTAGTTAGTGGAATTAATGAAGAACAATGCTAAAATCATAGGTTTGGATTGGAAGGGAACCTTTAAACCTATCCAGTCCAACCTCTACAGTGAATAGGGGCGTCTTGAACTGGATCAGGTTGCTCATGCTCAAAGCCCCATCTGACATGATGAGCTTCTCCCCAACACCTCCAGCACACACATGACAGCTAGAATTCCCAGAGCTTCATCGTCTCTGTGTCCTTTGAAGGAGAGTGGGCAGCATCCAAATGTTGGTGAAGCAGCACTTCCCTGCTCAGTGTTCAATGCCTTCCCATCCTCTTAGGGAAAAAAAAGATTACAAGCCCATTTCCTGAGCACTACATTATGCTTGCGTGCACACACATACCTTTTCATCAAGTAGACATTGACTCCAGTGCCGCATCCAAGCTTCTGCATGAAGGGAGAGGCTGGGATAGTGACAGAAACTGGCCGTGCATCTAAATGGGAAAGAAATGCCAGCCCCAGGGGTGAGCAGATGCCTCTGCAGAGCCTTCCTGCCCTCCAGCAGATCAACACTGCCACCCAGCTTGGTGCTATCTGCAATCTCACTCATGGAGACAACTCACCACATTTTTCTTTGCGAGCCAGGCTGGTTGGGGATTTGAAGGCTTCCATTGCTGCAAACAGTCCCGATCACTAAAGGAGAGGCTCTGTTACACCTGCAGCCCCCCAAAAAAGCCAGAGAAAGGTGCTCAGGAGGAGCCAGGAGCAGGATTTGTGCAGGGCTCAAGCTCTAACCCTTGTAGGGGCATTACGGTCTCCATGACAGGAGAGACCCCCAGACCCATCTCTGGGGTTGGGGGTGTTACTAGGTTGGGGGTGTATGTCAGGAAATGACTCTGTTCCCGTTGCCATTCCCTTTCCTGATCCCAATCCTGTTCCTCTTCCAATCCTGGTCTCTTTCCTGACACTGTCCCCATTCCCATTCCCAGATCCTGTTTTCAGTTCCCCATTCCCATCCTCTTTCCTGTGTCTCATCTCCTTTTCTGTTCTCCTGTCCCCATTCCCAGTTCTCTATCTTCCTTCCTGATCCCTGTTCTCATTCCCAATCCTTGTTCCAATCCCTGTTTTGCATTTCCACCCCCATCTCCATCCTGTTCCCCTTTCCTGTCCCACTTCCCATCCCCTTTTCTGCCCCCATTCCCATTCCCATCCTTGTCCCTGTTTGTATCCCTGTCCTTATTTCCATCCCTTTTCCTTATCTGGTTCCCATACCCATTCTTGTCCCCATTCTATTTCCCATTCTCAGTCCATGTTCCCTGTTCCCACACCCATTCCTGATCCCTGTTCCCCAACCCCTGTTCTGTGTTCGCATCCCCATCCCCATCCCACTTCCCTTTCCTGTCCCACTTCCCATTTCCATTCTTGTCCCTGTTCACAACCTGGCTCCCATTCCCTTTCTGGTTCCCATCCTTGTCCCCATTCCATTTCCCAGTCTCAGTCCATGTTCTCCATTCCTGGTTCCCATCACCATTCCCTTTCCCCCAGTCCCTTTTCCTTTTCCTCTTACCCCCTCCCCTTTTCCCCTTTCCCCTGCCACCTTTCCCATCCGTTTCCCTATCCCCATCCCTTCCTCTTTCCCTATCCCTATCTCTTTTCCCTTCCACGTCCCCATCCCTTTTCCCATTCCTTTCTCTTTCCCATCCCCACCCCCTTTTTCCCTTCCCCATCCCCATTGCCTTTGCGGTCCCCATCCCTTTCTCTTTCCCATCCCCATCCCTTTCTTTCCCGTCCCCATCCCCTTTTTCCCTTCCTCATGCCCCTTCCCTTTTCCCCTTCCTCAACCCCCTTCCCCATCCCCATCGCTTTCTTTCCCATCCCCCTCCCCTTCTCGTTCCCCTCCCCTTTTTCCCCTTCCTCAACCCCCTTCCCCATCCCCATCGCTTTCTTTCCCATCCCCATCCCTTTCTCGTTCCCATCCCCTTTTTCCCCCTTTTCACTTCTCCCCCTTCCCTCCTTCCTCTTTCCCCCCTTTCCCCTTTCTCCCACCCCATTCTCTCCCTCATCCCCATCCCCGTTACCGGTCGCCACCGTTCGAACCTCGCGCTGCCCGCGCTACGGCGGCCTCGGGCGGACAAATGCGCGCGGAACGCGAAAGGGGCGGGGCCAGCGGGGCCGCCCGGCGGATTGAGGGACACCCACTGTGGGGTCCTGGAGGGGACACTGGGGTCGCCGAGCCTTTTAGGGGGATCTCATGGTGTCCCAAGTCTTCTTGGGGGGCTCCATGCTGTCCCCAAGTCTGTGTGTGGGTTCCATGGGGTCCCAAGTCGTCTGTGGGGAGGGGGTTTTCCATGGTGTCCCCAAGGCTTTTGAGGCGATGCATAGGGTTCCAAGTTTTCTGGGAGGGCTCCATGGGGTCCCCAAGGGTTTTTTTGGGTGGCTCCATGGGGTCCCCAAAGTTTCCAGAGGGACTGCATGCGGTTCTCAAGCCTTTGGGCCGGGGCGGGGGTGTGGGGGGTGTGGGGTGTGTCCATGGTGTCCCCAAGGCTTTTTGGGGGCTGCATGGGGTCCCAAGTCTTCTGGGAGGATCCCACATGCTTGTGGGGTGCCTCTGGTGGGGGGGGGGGGTAGTATCCCCACCCCCTGGGTGGGAAGGTGTCTCTCTGGGTGAGTCCCAGCATGCTGGGTCTTCTCAAACCGGGGCTGAGCCAGACCCAGGGTCTCTATTTACACCTCCTGGGCCCCTAGACCCTCCCTGGACCCCCCCACAAATCACTCTTTGACACCCTCCCTCCCCAATTATGACTGTGCTAGAACGGTAGAGAATAATAAAAAGCCTTTTATTTCTCTAATAATAAAACAATTTCAGGAAGCCCAGATGAGATCTGTGGGTGGTCCAAGCATCACCCCCCCTCAGACCCTGCAGCCAAACTGGGGGTGTCCCCCACCCCGTCACGGTGTCAGGCATTTGACACCAGCGTCCTCGGCATGGCCACAGTTGGTCTTGCCCCAACTGGAGAAGCTGCAGTGCGTAAGGCTCTCTTCTGTCCCCTTGCAGGAGACGTCGTCCATCCAGATCCTCCCCGTGCCTACAAAAACAGGGACCTGGTGAGCGCCATCAGCATCAACACTGGCACCTTGTAGAAACATTAAGGTTGGAAAAGACCTCAAAGACAATCCAGTCCAACCGTCAGCCCAATGGCACCGTGAAGGCTAAACCATGTCCCATGGCCACATGTATTCTGAATCCCCCCAGGGATGGGGACTCCACCACTGCCCTGGCATCAATGGGGTCCTCCTGACCTATCAAGGGTGACAGAAGGTGGCACTGTGGTATGGCAGGACCCTTGGGGCTGTGTCTCTGCATCTACCAAGCATCCATGCACCACTGGATGTATTTGCGCGCTGAGGCGATCATGGGAAGAGAAATTGTAGGATGGTTTGGGTTGGAAGGGACCTTAAAGATCATCCAGTTCCAACCACCCTGCCACGGGCAGGGACACCTCCTGGTAGAGCAGGAACAGTTCTTCCCAGTTGGGACAACGCAAACCAAGCCCATGCCCCAACACAGGCTCTGAATGGACAGTGTGCCAGGATCCTAAGCAGCTGCACCAGCTTCAAAGGGTAGTAGAGGACCAGAGGGAAGAAACCTGGCCACGGGTAGCCAAGGCAATGGTGGCAAAACAAGCTCTGGCATCTTCCCAGATTATTGTGAAGGACACTAATTCTTGCAGGCATCCAGCTGCACTCACAGAGTGAGTCTGACCAACTGGCATGACTGTGGCTAGATGATGGCCGTGGTGCTTTTGGGATCCATCATCTCCTTGGTAGCCCTAAGTAGCTGGACAGCAGGTAGGTCAAAGGGTTAAAAATCCTACGTGGAAAGGGAAGTCTGGGTAGACACACCCTAACCCAACGGTTTGGGGCCAAAGGCCATCCTTTCACCAGCCAAAGCGTTCCTGACATTCTCCCTCTGTTTTTAAAAGCTTTTCCTTTTCTTAAGTCTAAAGAGAAAAATCAGTCTCCAAAGCCACGTCCGGCTGAAGAACCCAAAGCGTTTGTTCAAAAACAACAAGACCCAGGGATGGTTCTGCAATGCTGAGTCAGCGTGTGCGCCGAGGGAGCCGGAGTGGAGGGATGAGCCACCTGGGCCTGCGCCAGCGATGTGCTCGCACGCCGGCCTGTCAGCTGATGCCAAAATATTTGCAGACACACAGGGCTAAATAAACCAATGTCCAGCCAGACTGAAGCCTCTCAGGCCACTACAGCCCAAGTTCTGCTTGTGGGAGGACATCTAGGCTCAGTCTCTAGTTTATTTATGGATCGACTCCAGGTATCATAGAATGGTTTGGGTTGGAAGGGACCATGAAGGTCATCCAGTCCAACTCCCATGCAGTAAGCAGGGACATTTCCACTGTGCTCAAAACCACATCCGACCTGGCCTTGAATATTTCCAGGGATGGGGCCTCTACCAGCTCTCTGGTATTGATGCCAGGTGAGGTGGGGGTAGAGATGGAATGGCCTTACCTTGGCCGAAGCGGGCCATGCGATACACCTCCTCGGCGCCTCGGAAGCCCAGCATCCGGCACACCACGTCTCCATCCTTCTTGTCCCAGCCGTCGTCGCACACCGTGCCCCAACGCCGGTCGTAGAAGACCTCCACCCGTCCCTCATGGGAGCCGGAGCCGTTCACCAGCCGAATCATCCCCTCCTCGGTGGTTGCTGCTGGAGAGAAAGAAGGGAGGTCAGATGGGGCATGGTTGCATCTCCAAGTGCTTCCCTTTGTCTGCCTTGTACCACCTCCCCATGGCTGCAGAAAGCACTGGATGATGGATTTCCAGGTGACCTGAAACCATCAAGACCCACCACCATTGGGTTCTGGAGAGTTCCCATCAAATCGAGGGTTTTGCAGGAGGAGGCTGAGCCTTGCAATGGTCACGCCAAGATGAGAAACCTGTTTGCAGCCTCAAAGTGCTGCAGGGAGGGCAGGTACCAAGCAAGCAGCAGACCTGAACCATCAAGGTGAGACCAAACAGAGAGATCTGAGCAACCATGCAGGAGGAAGAGGATGTCAGCAAAACTGAGGCACTAATTGTTTTCAAAAGAGAATCTCAGGTGATTGGGAAGCTCTTCCAGCTTGGAAACAAGTTCATGCTGCCCAGGTGAATCCTGACTTCATGTTTGAGGTGACAGTGTGGCTCATGTCAATCTTAAATGGCAAACTGGTGTGGGAGGACCTCCCCACTATAGCTTTGCTCCTTCCACTCCTGGTTGCTCAGCCTTCCTCTCCCCATCATCACCTAGCATGGTTGCCTTCATCCTTCAGCCAGGGAGAAGCACGGAGTGCTGGTGGTTTCTCTCACAGGGGAATGACTGAGGAGCTCAGCTCCACAGTCACACCACAAGGGTTCTTCCTCCACCCCCAGCAAAGGAACACATCACAAATCCCATTATTTAGGATGAGAACAATCACCACCAAGCAGCTGGGCTCACTCCATGACTCATTGTGGTCTGGGACAGCAGCCTTGGATGGAACTGGACTCCACCAAACAAGGTTGAATTTCAGCTGCTCAGAGAGATTTTCTCAAAGCCAGGGGGTGTGGGGTTTGTTTCCCTATCAAAACACACATTCCCATTGGAAATACTCGATGACGCTTCTTCTCCTGAACAAAGATAAACGGGGCTTGGATTGCTCCATGACGCATTTCTAGGCAGACTAAAGTGTCCTCCTTGATCACTATCAACTCTGCAGCTCATCCTCCATGCCCAAGGCTGGTGTCTGGTGGAGAAGGGGTTATGGGGCTGTGATCTGCTTTCGTGCCACCGCAACCACTGACGCTACAGAAGTCCCAGCAACATAAAAGGGAAGAAAACCTTGTCTGCTGTGATTTTGCTGGCACATACACCATGGCATCTTCTCAAGGGTGATGTTGAACGGTCTCCATGCCAAGAGGTGACCATTGTGGAGGGAACTATGAAGAGCTGAGTAAAATCTGACACTGGTCCCACTTTAACTTGTGGTGGTGGGATGTTACGGGCAGCTGTGGTTGGCTCAGGTTTCTTTACGGAATCACATAATGGTTTCAGTTTGAAAAGAGCTTTAAGATCAAGTCCAACCATCGATCCAGCCCTGCTAAGTCTGCCAGTTGACCATGTCCCCAAGTACAATATCTATTCTTCTTTTAAACATCTCCAGGGATGGGGACTCAACCAGCTCCCTGGGCAGTCTCTTCCAGTGTTTGATGGCCCTCTCAGTAAAGAAATTCTTCCTCGTCTCCAACCTAAATCTCCACCTGGTGAACCTTGAGGCCATTTCCCCTTGTCCTGTCACTGGCTACCAAGGAGAAGAGACCAACACTCATGTGGCTACAACCTCCTTTTAGGTAGTTGTAGAGAGCAAAAACAACTCCTCTCAGCCTCCTCTTCTCCACATTAAACAGCCCCAGGGCCCTCAGTGACTCCTAGAACTCCTGGACTCCAGACTCTTTCCCAGCTCCATTCTCCTTTTCTGCATGTCGTCCAGCCCCTCAAGTTCATTCTTGGAGTGAGGGGCCCAAAACTGAACCCAGAATTCCAGGTGTGGCCTCACCAGTGCCAAGTACAGGGGGATGATCCTTTCCCTGCTCCTGCTGGCCACTCCATGGCTGCTCCAAGCTGTGGTGCTGTTGGCCTTCTTGGCCACCTGGGCCACTGCTCGATCATGTTCAGCTGACTATCAATCAATGCCCCCAGGTCTCTGTCCTCCAGGCAGTTCGAGTGGCTCTTCAGCTAGAGCTGAAGTGGCTCTCCAGCCACTTCTCTCCAAGCCTGTAGCATTGCACAGGGTATCTTTAGTCACCTTGGCACCTCAGACACCTTGGCCAACCCAGCTGGTGTCCATGAGGTTGGCCAAGGAAGGCAAAGCATGATTCCAACCTGCATTAGGCTCTTGGAGTTGGGAGGTGCAGGGTTAACAGGACATTTAGAAACTGGAGCAGCGTTTGGGTTCTGCTGCACAGAGATGCAATGGGTTTTGGCTCTGCCAGCTGTCTGGGACCTGCCCCAAAGTTGTTATTTTCATGTTTCAGACTCTGGGTTTTCCCTGGCTTCTTCCCAACGGGAGCAGGGCCACCTCTTCCGATGATTTCCAGAAACCACAGTCCTTGCTTGGCCTCGGACCAGCTGACCTCCCACTTCCAGGGCCCGCTTGGGGTCAGGCACTGGAAACCCTGAGCATGTTTTCCTGGATCTGGGCAGAGCATCAGGATCACAGAGGAGCCAGGAAATAGCTCATGCTGTCCCTGAACCATCTCACGGAACAGGTTGCTCAGAGAAGTGGTGGCTGCCCCATCCCTGGAGGTGTTTAAGGCCAGGTTGGATGGGGCTTGGAGTAACCTGGGAGGCGTCCCTGCCTACAGCAGGAGACTGGAACTGAACGGGTTTTGAGGTCCCTTCCAGCCCAAACCATTCTGTGATTCTATGGGATGTCACATAGCTTTGCACCATAGATGGTGTCTGTGGGCTGGAGGAAGGTGCTCTTCTGAGTAAAACATGTGCACTGGAGATGCGGATGTTGAACCAAGCTTATGTGGGGTCCAACTCCTTGTCCCCTTCTAGGGATCCAGCCCAAACCCCATGCTCCAGGTAACCAAACAGAGAGTGAGATGCAGTCAGGGAACCCAGGGTCTGACACTTCTCCTCCACTGCTCAGGCTGAGCCGTGTGGTGTCACCTTCACAGCTCCACGTGTTTAGTGACACTGACCACCAGCATTGCGGCACCTGGGAGAAGGTCCCCTTGCCTGTCTGGGAACGCTGTGGCTTTGGGACAATTGTCCCTTTTGCACACTGGAGCATCCCAGGGCAAGAGATCCTCCATCTAGACAGCTACATGGGGCATGGAATCCACTGTCAGGTGTAATCCTCTCCATTAAGCCATCTAGCGCTGCCTCCAAAGCCACCAGCATTCCTCCCGGGAGAGGACCAGCTCCACATCTCCAACCCAAGCCATTTGATCATCCCACCATCGTCATTTCTTCCCCTTGTGAGTCCATCCTCACCCCAGCTCTTCGCTGGATGCTCATCAGAGCCTGTGCGTGCTGGAAGATGATGACTGGTTTCACAAGGCAGGGAAGAGATGTGCAATCAGGGCGCGGATCCAGACACCACAAGGATGTTCTCATTAATCAGCAGGGTAAGGGCTGCTAATAAAGTTGTAGAGCTCAGCCATGTGAGTCCTGGACACAGCCCTTCCACTTAGCCTGTAGCAAGCTTTGCTTAAGAGGGCTAATGAGAACTAATAAAACCCATAAGTCTCCTCCCAAACCAGTGCTGGCTGCTTGTAATGCTCCTGCAGCCCAGCTCATCCCAGCCCAGCTTATCTCAGCCTAGCCTGGCTCATCCCAGCCCAGCCCAACCCAACCCAACCCAGCCCA
>WAAB01009910.1:26456-62572 GCA_013389865.1 Piaya cayana
CACCTGGGAGAAGAGGCCAGCTCCCTCCTCTCCACAACCTCCCTTCAGGTAGCTGTAGAGAGCAATGAGGTCTCCTCTCAGCCTCCTCTTCTCCAGGCTAAACACCCCCAGCTCTCTCAGCCGCTCCTCATAAGGCCTGTTCTCCAGCCCCTTCACCAGCCTAGTCACTCTTCTCTGGACACGTTCCAGAGCACTCAGGTCCTCGCTTTGAGGAGCTGGAGAAGCCACTGGGAGATGCACCAGGGCCAAAGTGGGTTTTCTGCTTCCTTGAGCTGCAGAAGGTTGACCAGGTTCAGGCCTTCCTGGGCTGCAGCTCCAGAGCAAGAACATCGCAGCCGCACTCCCTGCCTGCAAAATGACCTGGCCCTGTCCATCTTGAAGCAGCTCCATGGCCCTTTCCCCTCCCAACAGACCAAATAAAGCCCCAAAGCATCGTTTCTTCCTCATTGTGTGTGTGTGCATTTGTTTTTGCTGCAGCAGTTCCTTCCGAGCCCCTTGATCTACCCCCTACCCAGCCTCCCAAAATAAAAAGAAAAACAAGAACGGAAAGGCTGAAGAGGAGAAATTATCCCTGGTGGCTGAGAAAACAAGAGCCTGATTCTTTGCAGCTGAGCCAAGATATCATCTCCCCCCTCTGGTAATGGAGACCATCTGCCCCCAGTTCCTTGCTCTTCTCACCTCCCTCTCCTGCTGCCCCTGCTCTGGTCCCTTTGATTTGGGAATGTGGATGCAAACACCATGTTTCCCAGGAAATGAAGTAGCGATATAGGTTTGTACTTTGTGGATGGGAACCAGCTGCACTTGCCCACCAAGCAGAAGATGGAGGGGACTGGGGTCCTCGGTCCTTTCTAGAGTGTTGGTGTGTCCCACCATGATGGTCCCAGCTCCCTGGCTGCTGCTTTTCTTCTAACCCTGCCTTGTGTAGCATCACTTAGGCATCGTGGTGGCTGGCAGCAGGGTCCTGGGTGCCTAAAGGCATGGGGGGATGTCCCTGGTGTGGCAGGAGGAATGTCCTCAAGGAGAGATGTCCTCAGGCACTGGCAGAGGCTGCCGAGGGAGGGGGTTGAGTCACCTTCCCTGGAGGTGCTTAAGGAACGGGTGGATGAGGTGCTGAGGGACATGGTTTAATGATTGATGGGAATGGTTGGACTTGATGATCTAGTGGGTCTTTTCCAACCTGGTGATTCTATGATTCTAGGATTCTAGGCAGTAGGTATGTCCTTAGGGTGGAAACAGGGATGTCCTCAGGGAGGGATGTCCTCAAGGAAGCAGGAGAGATCTCCCCAGGGAGGTAGGAGGGATGTCCTTGCAGCGTCAGGAGGGAAGTTCCCTGAGAGGGCTGACCTCAGGGAGGCAGGACGCATGTCCCTGCAGATACAGGGGAGATGTCCTCTGGGAGGGATGACCTCAGGGTTGTTGGAGGGATGTCCCTTGGTAGGGATGTCCCTGTGGAAGCAGGAGGGTTGTCTCCAGGGGGGCAGGAGAGATGTCTAAAGTCTGGAAGAAACCATCAGCATCTCCAGGGGTCTCAGGGACAAGCTCCCTGCACTGCATAGCTGTAGCACAGCAGAGGATGGGCAGGATCTGGCCCTGGACTTGGTCCCTGGCATTTCTTGGCCCAGAAGACCAACACGAGGGATTAGTGGTCACGTGCTGGTCTTGGCCCCAGAGGAAACCCCAAAGCAATGACAGTGCTGCTGGCCATAGCTGAGGGTGGCATCAGAGTGTGGCTCAGGTGCCTTCACACAAACGGATCTATAAGTGATGGAAAACTGCTTCCTAAGGCCAATCCTGCTGCGGGGCAATGGGTAGGAGAGATGTGTCCTTCCAGCCCTGCATTCCTCCCTCTGGGAGTTCCAGGCTGTCGCTGGGTTGGTGATGATGCCAGCATGTGCAGGGGGGTTAGCTCAGCCCTGAGCTTGGTCTTGTTTACTCCCCAGAAAGATGCAGGAGTGAAAGTTCCCAACTGCATCTTCAATCCAGCTCCCCTAGCCTGGCTAGGGTCTCAGCCAGTGGTTGAGTCACCTTCCCTGGAGGCGTTTAAGGGATGGGTGGATGAGGCACTGAGGGGCATGGTTTAGTGATTGATGGGAATGCTTGGACTCCATGATCCGGTGGGTCTTTTCTAAGCTGGTGATTCTATGATTCTATGAGAAACACGCTGAGGGCTCCTGGGGATGCAGAGCAAGGTGCTTCCCATTTCTTGCGTCTGCCTTGACATCACAACCACTTTTCCTTGAGCACCCTTGGTCCTTGCACACTGCCAACATCTCTCCCACCTCCCTGTCATTCCAGCTCCTCCTTCCTTGCCCAGGGAGGAAGCAAGGATGCCCCAAGGATGCTGATCTCCCCAAGCATGGGGCTTGGCAGCCTTGTCCTGACACTGACTGCTTCTTTCGTGTCTGCTTTGGAGAAGAAATTTCTACCACCAGCTCCTAAATCCCAAACACCACTGAAACCTTGCCTGGAGCACCAGAAAGATGACCATGACTGAGCACTTACCCGTGCCACCACCTCGGTCCCCCTTTTCTCCCTTTGGGCCTCGGTCACCTGGAAAAAGAAAGGGCATAAGGCATTAAAATCCATTTTTCACTAGATATCCTGCTTTTAGGGAATGCTTGTAGCTCTTGGAGAGCTTTATGGGTTTAATGAAGCTGAGGCACGAAGCAGCACATGAATTGTTTGCCCCTTTCCTGACCCTCCAGCCATGCAGCATAGTGATAGGACCCTCCTTCTCGCTTCCCCAGCTTCTCCTGGGATGCAAAACCACACGGCCCTGGGAAAACACAGCTTCACACAGGGTTTATCCCACATAGGGTGAGCTGATTTCCGAGCTCTCTGTGTTTGTCTTTCATTCCCAAAGTTGCTCCTTCCCTCTGCATCTGAGTACCCCCTTGGTGGAAGGTTTGGGGAACTCCCCCACAAATCCTCCTGGGGTGAGGATGGAGGGCTGGGGTCCCTCAAACCATCCCAGCCCCTCCATTACCCTCCAACCCTAAACCCTGGCTGCCAGGCAGCAGTGGAGCAGGATAAAGTCAAGCAATCCCTGAATGTGGGGTGAAACCCAGCCTATTTAGGTCTAAAAAGGCTTCATTTTGCAGTGGTGAAGGGCAGAGATATAGTTTCCCACAGCCTTGATGGAGCATTGCCCTTTCTCCCATCCCACTGGTACCTCCTTATGAGGAGATTTGCTGAACCCAAGCCCCGCATCCATCAAGAAGAAATGATGCTGGGGGCTCAGCCCAGCTGGATAAACAGGCTCTGTTCAAAACCCACCCTGATTTCCATATGAAATTAATGAGCTCAATAATTATCCGTGTCATGGTTTGGCTTCCCCTGCGGCTGGCGAGCGTGAGCTGCCTCTGCCTGCATCCTTAACCCATGCCCATGCTCCAACTCTGCTCCTGGCAGGCAGCAGCTGTGTTTTCCACCACTGAAAACACCATCCTGAGTGGGGCCATGGGCTCAGCTTTGCTGGTCCCGGCTTTGCTCCAGGGCTGCAGAGGGAAGGAGCAGCCAGCGATGCTCTGAGTGAGCCCCAACCCTGCAGCACATCNAGCTGATTTCCGAGCTCTCTGTGTTTGTCTTTCATTCCCAAAGTTGCTCCTTCCCTCTGCATCTGAGTACCCCCTTGGTGGAAGGTTTGGGGAACTCCCCCACAAATCCTCCTGGGGTGAGGATGGAGGGCTGGGGTCCCTCAAACCATCCCAGCCCCTCTGTTATTCTCCAACCCTAAACCCTGGCTAAAAAAACCCCCTAAACCTAAACCTGGCTGCCAGGCAGCAGTGGAGCAGGATAAAGTCAAGCAATCCCTGAATGTGGGGTGAAAACCAGCCTATTTAGGTCTAAAAAGGCTTCATTTTGCAGTGGTGAAGGGCAGAGATATAGTTTCCCACAGCCTTGATGGAGCATTGCCCTTTCTCCCATCCCACTGGTACCTCCTTATGAGGAGATTTGCTGAACCCAAGCCCCGCATCCATCAAGAAGAAATGATGCTGGGGGCTCAGCCCAGCTGGATAAACAGGCTCTGTTCAAAACCCACCCTGATTTCCATATGAAATTAATGAGCTCAATAATTATCCGTGTCATGGTTTGGCTTCCCCTGCGGCTGGCGAGCGTGAGCTGCCTCTGCCTGCATCCTTAACCCATGCCCATGCTCCAACTCTGCTCCTGGCAGGCAGCAGCTGTGTTTTCCACCACTGAAAACACCATCCTGAGTGGGGCCATGGGCTCAGCTTTGCTGGTCCCAGCTTTGCTCCAGGGCTGCAGAGGGAAGGAGCAGCCAGCGATGCTCTGAGTGAGCCCCAACCCTGCAGCACATCGCTGCTTGGACATATCCTCCTCTTTTGTCTCTGTGTAAGAACAACAAACAATCCACACACACACACACACACACACACACTCAGAAATAACTTATAAAAGAAAACAATAAAATAGGGAAAAAATATAGCGTGCAGGAAATTCTTGCCCTTTAACTTGGAGGCTCTGGGAAGGCAAGATTGCTCCCCTGGGCAGCCGCAGCTGTGTCAGATGGAGGAAAGCTGCCTGCAGCCTGGCCTGCTGATGGGATCCAGATGACAACAACCCCCTCCAAGCAGTGGGAGAGAGGCCAGAGATGCTGCACGCCAGCACGTGATGGTACTGGGACATTGGAGAAGCTTGTGCTCTCCACCACCTTACTTCTCTGGTCCAGAGGAAAGGGGACTCCAGTGACAGAATCATAGAATCATGGAATGGTTTGGGTTGGAAGGGATCTTAAAGCCCATCCAGTTCCACCACCCTGACATGGGTAGGGACACCTCCCACTGCATCAGGTTGCTCATATTCCCATCCAAACTGGCCTTGAACCCCTCCAGGGATGGGGCAGCCACCACTTCTCTGGGAAACCTGGATCAGGGCCTCCCCACCCTCACAGGAAAACATTTCTGCCTAAGATCTCATCTCAATCTCCCCCTTTTCAACTTCAAACTGTTCCTCCTTGTCCTATCCCTGCACTCCCTGATCAAGAGCCCCTCCTCAGCTTTCCTGGAGCCCCTTTCAGTACTGGGAGGCTGCTCTGAGGTCTCCCTGCAGCCTTCTCTTCTCCAGGCTGCAGGGGAAGGAAATAATCTAGCAACGGGAGACCTCAACCATCAGAAATGGTTAAAAACCCTTAAAAAACCCACCAATGCAAAACTCAAATAGAAACTGTGCTGCAGTGCTGCGAGACGAACAGGTTGCTCAGAAAGGTGCTGGCTGTCCTGTCCCTGGAGGTGTTGAAGGCCAGGTTGGATGGGGCTTGGAGCAACTTGATGCACTGGGAGGTGTCCCTGCCCATGGCAGGGATGTGGAACTGAATGGGCTTTGAGGTCCCTTCCAGCACAAACCATTCCATGATTCAATGATTCTATGAAGAGGCAGGGCTGACAGAAGGCAGTGAAGACCGTGATGAGACCTTTCCAGCAGCTGGGAATACTGCCAAGGAAACCAGGGTCTCCTGGCACAGGCAGAGCAAGATGCTCAGCCACTCATCTTCAGGGCCAGATGCTGCTCACCTCGGAGCCCTGACCTGTGTGTTGATAACCCCAACCTGGGTGTCAGTAGCCAACAGAGTGCAGCCTGATCTCCAAAGAGCAGTAGATGGGCTCAGCTTAAAAGTATTTAGCTGTTTAAGATGGGTCCAGAGCCTCTTGAGGAACAGGGACCAGTTATGGGTGGGGAAGGAGGAGCTGGTGCAATGGGCTGTGCAGCTGGACCCATCCCAAGCTCTGCTGGAGAACAGCCCATCACCAGAGCTGATGTGGCTTTGGGATGGGTCTAACCAAAGGTTCCGGGTGTGCTGCTTCTCTTGGGTTTAGGCTGAGTTGTTTTCTGTTGATGCTTTTTAGCTTCACATACATCTGGCAGAGGAAATCAGAGAATCTTGGGATGGTTTGGGTGGGGAGGGACCTTAAAGCCCATCCAGTTCCAACCCCCACTGCCATGGGCAGGGACACCTCCCACTGGATCAAGCTGCTCAAAGAAAGGCCCTTCAAAAGAAAGTGGCACATCATGAACGATGTGAACAGATCCACAAGGATGCTTTGAAACACATCCCACCCCTTCTGCCTTATCCATCCCCATCCAGCTTGGCTTTCCCCATGCAGTTCTCCAAGCCTTTTCATTTCCTTGCTTTCCTGGAAGACTTTTCTTAGTTTGTCTTTTTTTTCTCTTCTCTCTCTTCTCCATGGAAGCTCTCAGTGAGCAGAGAGGACAACCTCTTCAGTAGCACAGATCACTAACTTCACTTCAGAGCCAAGTCCAGCTCCCTGAGTTGTTTTGGCTGGAAAACATCCCTCACTGGGGACAGAGTCCCTGGGAACTGGAAAGGAGAGAGCTTTGGAGCTGAGACAGCCCACAAGTTCAGGAGACCCCCTTGCTCCCTGCTAGTATCGCTGCTGGTCCTACCAGGAGGTCTTGCCTGGTGACTTCACTGAACTAGTGGTGTCCACTCAATGAGCATCAAGGTCTTGCTTGGCTGTTTCCTGCTGCGGGTGAATCAGCACAGCTCAGTCTGGTTTTCCTGGACTGTGTATACAATTTTGGCACAGATGTCGTGACAAGTGACCCTCAGATTTTCCCGTGGCAGAAGCTCCATCCCCACTGATGTCCTGTTTTTCACCTCTGCTCCAAAAATTGGTGCTGCTGAGAAAAGGAGGGCACAAAACCTGGATAGGTCACGGTAGAGGACATCACTGGAAGAGGGTGGACAGACATCCTGCATCTGCAGGGTGATGAGGACCCTTGTGGTCTTGGAGCAAGTCTCAGGAGAAGCTGCCAAACCCCCATCTTCACAGGGAAAAACATAGAACCATTAAGGTTGGAAAAAAACCTCTAAGATCATCAAGTCCAACCATCAGCCCAACATGTTCTGCCTTCAGCATGTTAATAACTTCTCTCTTGCCTGCACATGATGTACACGAAGGAGACTTCTCTTATTGCCCTCAATTTATCTAGCAATTAGTGATCCCTCCCTTGGCTCATTTACTGTTTCCTCCTGACTGTGTTCCCTGCACAATATTCTCCATGGAAGAGCAATGAAGACTGATATACGCTCACTTTCCAGCATAACTTTTCCCCATTCGGATACAAGGAAAGTAATTCTCCACTGGGGTAAGTTAGAGGGAAAACATATCAAGGATGTTAAAATAGCAACAAGGGAAACTACTCTGGATTCTGCTGTGGAGAGGAGAAGCAGTTCCTCAACCAGGTCAGAACATCTCTGCGAGATGTCTGGCATCTGAGGGTCCTGGGGTTGTTTAGCCTGGAGAAGAGGAGGCTGAGGGAAGACCTCATTGCTCTGCATCTCCTGGAAAGGAGGTTGGAGCCTCCTTGGGTGTTGGTCTCTTCTCCCAAGTGACAGACAATAGGACGTGAAGAAATGGCCTCAAGTTGCACCCGGGCAGGTTCAGACATCAGGAACAATTTTTTCACCACAAGGGTTTTCAAGCACTGGCAGAGGCTGCCCAGGGCGGTGGTAGAGAACCCATCCCTGGAGGGATTTAAAAGCTGGGCAGATGATGTGCTCAGAGCTCTGGTTTAATACTGAACAGGTATGGTTGGACTCGATGGTCTCAAAGGTCTTTTCCAACTAAGTGATTCTATGATTCTGTGAAATGTCTCCCCATCCAGGACATCCAGGCTGCATTTCCCAGAGAGCCAATAGCTCTCCTGCACTCCGGAGAAAGTCATTATAGAAGTGTAAGACTAGTGCTGCACAAAACCAGGCCTTTCCTTAAAATCTGGGTTTGGAAGGTTGCCCAGCTCCGTGTCTGTTTCCTATAAGTCTCAGAGAATCCCATAAAACATAGAAATTCAGTGCTTGCTGCCAGCGTGGTTTGATATTTGTTGGAGAAGGGCTTGGATGAAACGCCCTTATCTGAGCATCCTTGACCTCCAGGAGGTGGGACATGGAGGATGTAGTTAGAATTTCCCTTTGTAGAGGACACATCTAAGCCCTGGAGGTGATCTCCATCCAGGTACACCAGCAAGGGGAGGTGGATGGAGGGATCTCTGGGCTGGTCCTGGGTTCTGAGTCACCATTACCCCAAAGCAACCACAGATACAAGAAATTTATAAGGAAGGGGGTGCATCCAGGCCACTTTTGGACATGCGTAAACCTTCTTCATGCCAAGAGGCCTCCTCAGACACAGGAATTGCTCTATGTCAGTGAAAGAATCATATCTAGAAGCAATGCACCACATGGTAAAGACCCGCTGACCCCCATTACTGCCTTTGTTGTTCCATCCAACACATCACCACCCAAAACCAGGAGCAGAAGTGCTTCATCTCCCAGAGAAAAGGAGCTTGAGATGGAGACCAGCTCTGGGGAAGGGTCACCGAGATGGTGGGTGTTGATGCCCTACTACTGCTGTGTGGCTGTGGCTTTACCCTGGAGTCTGGAGCTGTGCTGGGAGTGGTCTCCACCACCTCCTCAGCTGGTAAGTACTGGAGAAAGGCATCATCCTCCATGTTGTGCCTCCAGAAAGCTCCTTGTTGGAACTGTGATGCCCACCATGGGGTCTTTTAATGCATCTACTTAAGCCTAATTCAACAGACCCAGGCTCCTCTGGATAATTCAATTTTCTAATGAGTCTTTGGCACTGGACAGTGAGAAAATCCCACTTCCCTCTGCTCCAGAGAAGGAAAGGAAACCGCAGTCCCAAAGCACATAGTGGTTTTGGTTGGCAGACCATGGCGTTTGATGTGCTGCCAGGAACATCTCGGCGCCAACGTCTCCCTTGCGTTAGCACCCGTGCCTGCAGCACTCGTGCCTTTGCAAGGCCAGAGCTCTATCCAGGGCTTAGTCTGACCCCTCGCAGAATCCGGACAGGCAATTTCATCCCACCGCTCAGATAAAGTCCTGCATCCCCATAACGTGATATCGCAATCCAAGAGATGGCACTGGAAGACAAGCATGAACCACTGGTTTCATTGAATCATAGAAACACCAGGTTGGAAAAGACCCACTGGATCATTGAGTCCATCAAGTTTCTCTGCCTTTGCAGCACACAGGGCTCTGTGCCTCTCTGGCAGCTTATGCCTTTGTGGGAAAATGGAGACTTGTCTCACCTATATCAGCCCAGAAACTCTGGGATTCCAGTTGGATGGAACAAGGTGATGGAAGTAGTGTTCCCTTGTCCATGGTCTGGATGAGGGGATCAAGTGTTCCCTCAGTCATTTTGCAGATGGCACAGAGCTGGGTGGGAGTGTTAATCTGCTGGAAAGCAAGAGGGCTCTGCAGAGGGATCTGGACAGGCTGGAGCCATGGGCTGAGGCCAAGGGGATGGGGTTCCACAAGGTCAAGTGCCAGGTCCCACACACGGGACACAATAAACCCACGCAGTGCTCCAGGCTTGGGGAAGAGTGGCTGGAAATCTACCCAGAGGNTAGGGGAACGGAGCCGGGGAAGGGTCTGGAGCCCAGGGGTTCTGTGGGCATCTGAGGGACCTGGGGGTGTTTAGTCTGGAGAAGGGGAATGTGAGGGGAGACCTCATCACTCTCTACAGCTCCTGGAAAGGAGGCTGGTGCCAGGTGGTTGTTGGTCTCTTCTCTCAAGTAACAAGGAATAGGATGAGAGGAAATGGCCTCAAGTTGTTCCAGGGAGAGTTTAGACAGGATATTGGGATATTTCTGAAAGGGTGGTGAAGCCCTGTCAGAGGCTGCCCAGGGCAGTGGTAGAGTCCCCATCCCTGCAGAGGTTCAAAAACCACGTGGCCGTGGCACTGTGGGACATGGTTTGGTTGGTACAGTGGGGTTGGGCTTACGGTTGGACAAGATGAACCTAGAGGGCTTTTCCAACCTCAACGATTCTATGATTCTATGACTATGATACTAAGTAGGACCCAGCAGCATTCTTCCTGGTGGCCAGCGTGGCCAAGTCCCCAGTCAACATCATCCACAAGCATGATCTGAGGCAAGAACACCACCTTGGCTGCCTTTGCCTCTTCCCAGGGCACTGCTGCTTCCTTGGGCTGGGCTCTTCCTGCCTCTCCTTTCCCCACAAAGCATTTTGAGGCAGAAAGATTGTATTTTGGGACTCTCCATCCTGGTTTAGGTTGCAGCATGGAACGTCTATTAAAAGGTCTCCTGGGACAGATCTGTCCTGCTAAATAGGTGAGCGGCCACTTCCTACACCCACAGCTTCTCCCTACTCTTAGCCGGGGTGTGGTGAGGCTGCAAAACCACAATGAGCCAGAAAAGGTCACTAGAAAACAAACACAAGGTTGTTCCTAAAACCCTACTGAAGCCAAGAGTGGGAGGGCGGCCCAGGAGGTCCTCACAGGGCTCTGGTGAGTACTTGGTGCAGGAGCAGCACAGATCCAACTGGTTTGCCCTGCCCTCTTCAATCCTTGGACTGACTTTACCACCATGCCCTGGTGGAAAGGTCTCAGGGTAGAAGTTGTTCATGTTCACACTCCCAGTCCAGCAAGATTTCCTCTCCCCATAGGAGCTCATGGTGGACACCAAGCCAGAGACTCATCACTCTCACATCTATAACCGATGTCTCAGACCAATGGTCGTCCCAGGATCTTTGCCCCTCATCCCAGAGCCAGTCTGCTGCCCAAAAAGCCCATCCAGATCCCATGACCCACCCAGGAGTGTGCACAGAGGCTGGTCCTTCCTTACCTTTGAATCCTCGCAACCCCACTGGACCTGGAGGGCCAAGATCTCCTTGGTCCCCTTTCAAGCCACGTGGTCCTGGTGGTCCTCTTTCCCCGGGAAACCCTGGAATGTCAACGAAGAGGCAAAATGACCCTGTTGTAACAGTGATCCACACAAACCAGATGCAAACACACACGTCCTACTTGCCAGCAGAGAGTCAGTCTGTGGTTCTTTGCCAGGAGCTGAGGACCATCAGGAGATGCCTGAAAGTCCAACCCATCCTCTCTTCCTGCATCTGCTGCTGGATACAGGGTAGATTTAACCCAGAAACAGGCTGGTGCTAATGCAGCTCTGAGCATCTTAACGATTAATGTCCAAAGTTGGAGACCAAGGAGGAAGAGCATGGGTGGAAGAGAGATCTCAAGGAGACATGAGGTGCCCAGCATGAGCTGCAGATCCCTTGAGTCCATGTACGCCGACGGGTTATTTTGCTATTTCATAGAATCACAGAATCACCAGGTTGGAAAAGACCCACCGAGTCTTCAAGTCCAACCATTCCCATCAATCACTAAACCATGTCCCTCAGCACCTCGTCCACCCGTGCCTTAAACACCTCCAGGGAAGGTGAATCAACCACCTCCCTGGGCAGCCTCTGCCAGTGCCCAATGACCCTTTCCATGAAAAATATTTTCCTAATGTCCAGCCTGAACCTCCCTTGGCAGAGTTTGAGGCCATTCCCTCTTGTCCTGTCCCCTGTCACTTGGGAGAAGAGCCCAGCTCCCTCCTCTCCACAGCCTCCTTTTAGGTAGTTGTAGAGAGCAGTGAGGTCTCCCCTCAGCCTCCTCTTCTCCAGGCTAAACAACCCAAGCTGTCTCAGCTGTTATTTATTGGAGAAGGGTTTGGATGAAGCCCCCTCATCTGAGCAACCCTGACCTCCAGGAGGTTGGAAATGAGGGCTGTGGTTTGGGACCTGAGGTCCCTTCACTGGGGACACATCCAAGCCCTAGAAGTGGCCTCCATCCACCAGCAAGAGGAGGTGAAAGGAGAGACCCCTATGCTGGTGATGGGCTCTGGTGGAACCTGGGGGTGGTCGCAGCAGATTGGCTCAATAGAGACTCAGCTGACCCTGGACTGGAGATGAAGATCCCGTAGGAGGAGCCCTTCAGATGGAGCTCCTCCAGCACCCGAGCTCAGCCCCCTGCCAGACATGATGTTTCCCATTTTCCCTGACCACACAGAGGGAGCCCTGAATTCTCTTATCGTAGAATCATAGAATCACAGAATAATAGAATAGTTTGGGTTGGAAGGGACCTTAAAGCTCATCCAGTTTCACCCCTTCTGCCACAGGCAGGGACACTCTTGGCACGGCACCTTCCACCCCTCCTGGGCTGGGCTTTTCCAAACTTAGTCAATATTTTCCTCTGGTTTAAAAAGGGAAATAAATAAAAAAAAAAAGCTGGCAGGAGGAATTTGGGCACCAACTGCAGTGGATAAAAACGTGGGGCTTAACTCTTTCACTACTGTGCCCAGTGAACACCTTGCTTCCCTCCCATTGGAGATGCTGCAGCATGCCAGGACCTGGCTATGGATTTGGGTGGAGAACCTAAGGCAGAGGCAGGGTTCTAGATTCTCTGTGGGAGAGGGGATTTACCAAGGATGCCTCACAATGCTTGGCTACACCTGGACATGACCTTCTCATACCCAAAGGGCTGGTGCTGTCACCACATCCAGAAAAGCACCAGAGAAAATGAGATGGAGAAAGATCTAAAAGTAACAGCCCTTTCAGCAACTCATCCTGGAGGTGAAACCTCTGGAGCTTGTTTTGGTTTGCTCTTTAAACACAAATAAAAAGGAGAAAGGAAAGGAGCCAGACGATGTATTTCTGATCCTTGTTACACCCAAGAAAAACAGCCATGAATCTGTCAACGCACAGAAACACAACCATCAGTGAAACGAGCAGGGGCAGCCAGCGCTGAGAAGGGCTTGCAGAGAGCAACTGGGTTTCCAAGCTTGGCTGGTCCTGCCGCCCACCAGGGAGCTAAAGGAATAGAGAAGGGGAATGGAGCTGAAGAAGGATCTGGAATATAGGGGGTTTGGGAGCAGCTGAGGGCCCTGAGGCTGTTTAGTCTGGAGAAGAGGAGGCTGAAGAGAGATGTCATCGCTCTCTACAGCTCTCAGAAAGGAGTTTGGAGTAAAGTGGGTGTTGGTCTCTTATCCCAAGGAACAGGGGTTAGGATGAGAGGAAATGGCCTCAAGTTGTGCCAGGGGAGGTTTAGATTGGATATTGGGAACAATTTCTTTACTGAAAGAGTGGCGAAGCCCTGGCACAGGATGCCCAGGGCAGTGGTGGAGTCCCCATCTCTAGAGGGGTTCAAAAGCCATGTGGCTGTGGCACCTGGGGATATAGTTCAGTTGGCATGGTGGGCTGGGCTGCTGTTTGGACCGGACGAGCCTTGAGGGCTTTTCCAACATTCATAATTCTGTGATTCTACCAAAATATGAGGTTTTATGCCCAGCCCAGGACCAGAAGCTCAGATGGGTTTAACTGCTCTCCTCAGATATTGGTAGTTCTATCTAGGTCATGTTTTGAGCAGTGAAACCAGGTCTGGACAACTTGGATGGAGAAGACCCGTGACCGCGGCAGGATGAATCCTGTCATCTCAGTAGGAAAGAGCCTCTTAGGGACAGAGTGTCCTCAACAACAGAAAACCTCTATCACCCCTCTGCCATTCTCAGCTCTTGGATGCAAAGCCAGTCCTTCTAGGTTTGCCTTAAAATTAGAAATAAGCTCAAGCCAAGTCCTATTTCTCAGGGTGAAGTGGTGTCTTCTGTTGTTTCTTTAACTGAATTTCTCTCAAAAACAATAGCTGGAATAAATGGGAGGTGGGGAGTGGCTGAGAGAGCTGGGGTGGTTTAGCCTGGAGAAGAGGAGGCTGAGGGGAGACCTCATTGCTCTCTGCAACTACCTGAAAGGAGGTTGTGGAGAGGAGGGAGCCAGGTTTGTCTCCTAAGTGACAGGACAGGAGGAAATGGCCTCAAGCTCCACCAGAGGAGGTTCAGGTTGGGCGTTAGGAAAAAGTTTTTCACGGAAAGGGTCACTGGGCACTGGCAGAAGCTGCCCAGGGAGGTGGTTGAGCCACTTTCCCTGAAGGTGTTGAAGGGACGGGTGAACGAGGCACTGAGGGACATGGTTTAGTATTTGATAGGAATGGTTGGACTCGATGATTCTGGGGGTCTTTTCCAACCTGGTGATTCTATGGTTCTGTGATTCTATGAGTCACATTCTTGACACTGGAGAAAATGTCCTATGAGCCTCAGGGCTGCAGCTGGTGGCTGAATGCCCTCTGCAATGCTGGAAGGTCCCTGGGCTGGGTCCCCGTGTACTGCTTGGAGTGCTGTAGGCAGTGGGGCGAGCCCTGGCGCCTTCTGAGGGCTCGGTTTTAGATAGCGCAGTGTGGCAACAGGGTCCTGCCCAAACCTGTGCTTGGTGGCTGTGTCAAAGGAGCCTGGGGGCATCAAACTGCAGGTGATGGACACTTGCTCTTGTTGTCCAGGGGACCAGGAGGGTGATGAGAGAGACTTTTTGCCCCTAAAGACCGGCAGTCTGGCAGCAGGTGGGGCAGCAAGTTCATTGTGTTCTCCAAGACTTGTGCAGGGGCACTGTGCTCCCAAGGGGCAGGTCAGAAATCACCAGCATGTGTCCTGTTGGTTCTATGGACTTTGGGTGAAGGCTTGCAGGGTTACGTGGACCACAGAGGGGTTGTTCCTTACCTCGCATCCCAGGTAGGCCAGGAAGACCAGGTTCACCCTCCATCCCTTCAATGCCTGGATCTCCTTTGGGTCCTGGTGGCCCTGAAACACAGCAGGTATTGGAGTGTGACCATCAGTGGTGCAGGAGATGCATGAGTGCATGCACCCACCCCCCCTTTACCAGTCATTATCATTTATCAAGTGCCCAGGGACCCCTAATAACTACAGAGCCCTCAAACAAGAGTGACCTGTGGATTTTAAAGGCCAAATGCAGCTCCACCAACCTGCCTCGTGCCAGAAAACTTCAGCTTGCAGATCCTGCCTTTCCACCTGAGCGTAACTCTGTGGGAAATTCCAGCCTCCTGGAATTGTGGCTGGAAAGATGTCCGGTGGAAAAGAACCTGAGGTGCTGGTCAGCAGTGGCTGAATATGAGTCAGCAGTGGCCCAGCCAAGAACATCCTGGCTTCTATCAGCCATGGGGTGACCAGCAGGAGCAGGGAAGAGATCACCCCCCTGCACCTTGAATTCTGGGTTCAGTTTTGGGCCCCTCACTCCAAGAAAGAGCTTGAGGGGCTGGAGCACATGTGGAAAAGGAGAACAGAGCTGGGCAAGTGTCTGGAGCCCAGGGGTTCCGGGAGCAGCTGAGAGCCCTGAGGCTTTTTATTGTGGAGAAGAGGAGGCTGAGGGGAGACCTCATTGCGCTCTGCAGCTCCCAGAGAGGAGGTTGGAGCCAGGTGGGTGTTGGTCTGCTTCTCCTTAGTTAACAAGTGATAGGATGAGAGGAAATGGCCTCAAGTTGCACCAGGGGAGGTTTAGATTGGATAATTTAAACAATTAGTTTCCTGAAAGAGTGGTGAAGCCCTGGGAGATGCTGCCCAGGGCAGTGATGGAGTCCCCATCCCTGGAGGCGTTCAAAAAACATTTAGCTGTTGACACTTTGGGACACGGTTTAGTCAGTCAGGCTGGGCTGATAGTTGGACCAGATGATCTAAGAAGGCTTTTACAACCTCAATGATTCCATGATTCTATGAATTTCTTTTTGACGAAAAGTCATGACATCTCCCATGAAATAACGTTAAGGAAAAAGGAAGAGAAAAAGAAATGCAGTTTGGAAGTGCTGAGATGAACCTTTACAAGGGGATTTGCATGGCTGATGTCATCAGGAACAAGCCATCAGTGATTGCTTTTTGGTGTGAACTCTCGTGAGAGAGCAGAAAGTCCAACCCAGCCACAAAAGTTTTATTCCTCAGTCTGCAAAGGACCAAGTCTGCAAAGCTGAAAACAATTATGAGCTGAATAAATTGGAAGAAAGAACTTGAACATAAAAAAATGACTCATAGGATGACAGAAAATAGGGCAGAGAGAAGCCTGGAGGGGTCATTTGGTCTTTGTCCCTACCAAACAAGGGCGATAATTGGAAACTAAAATACTTTTTTCCTAGAAACCCCAAAAGCCATAAACTCAACAGTTGTGTGGAAAGCAAATAGCCAGGCAACACAGTCATGCAAGAGGATCATGAGAGGAAGAGGGGACATGCTTAGGGGTCCTGATGAATAAGTAATTAGGATCTGCAAATGAGTGGGTTCCTGAGCAGATAAAAGGCAGCAAGTCCAGGAAACAGCCAAGGTGGAGACGGTCAGGGGTTGAGAGAGGAATAAGGGGGCACTGGCTCACCCTGGCTTTGCTCATCCCTAGATGATCATAGAATCATGGAATGGTTTGTGTTGGAAGGGACCTCAAAGCCCATCTAGTTCTAAGTCCTGCCATGGGCAGGGACACCTCCCACTGGATCAGGTTGCTCAAAGCCCCATCCAGCCTGGCCTTGAACACCTCCAGGGATGGGGCAGCCACCACTTCTCTGGGCAACCTGGGCCAGAGCCTCAACACCCTCACAGGAAAACATTTCTTCCCTAAGATCTCATCTCAATCTCCCCTCTTGCAGCTGAAAACCGTTCCACCTCATCCTACCATAGAATCATAGAATAACCAGGTTGGAAGAGACCCACTGGATCATTGAGTCCAATCAAAAGCCCCTCCTCAGCTTTCTTGGAGCCCCTTTCAGTACTGGAGGCCGTGCTAAGGTCTCCCCAGAGCCTTCTGGGCTGATCAAATCCAACTCTCTCAACCTCTACTCATACAGGAGGTGCTCCAGCCCTTGGATCATCTTCATGGCCTCCTCTGGACTTGATCCAACATATCCATGCCCTTCCCATGCTCAGGATTCCAGAACTGGACNAAGGTGGAATCTCATCCTGCTCCAGGTGGAATCTCACCAGAGCAGAGCAGAGGGGCAGAATCCCTTCCCTGGCCCTGCTGGTCCCACTGCTTTGGATGCAGCCCAGGACACGGTTTGGCTTTCTGGGCTGTGAGCGCCTGTAGCCAGCTTCTCATGTGGAGCTTCTCATCCATATTGCTTTATCTCACCCTGGCTTTCCTCTTCCCTAGATGATGTGTAGGGATGGAGCCCAGGGATGTCTCCTGTCCCAGGTTGGCAAAACAAAAGGATGCAAAGAACAATGGACACCCCATAGAGCTAAGTACAACAAAGAAGCATTTTGGGGTGGGAACAGGAGAAACCACAAGCAGCAGGGTTGCTGCCTGCCTGGCTAGAGGCAGGATTATCCATGATGAAGAAGGTCCAGCAACATTCAAGTGCTGCTCTACAGGGTGTCACGGGGCAGAAGTCAGGTGAGGTGTGCACTGTGTGAAGGTGCTGGGATGGTTGGTGAAATATTTTTAATTCCCATAGCATTAAAGAAGGTCACAGAATACCCATGGAATCATTGAAGCACAGAACAGTTTGGGTGGGAAGGGACCTTTAAAGCCCACCCAGTCCAACCCCTGCAGTGAACAGGGACAACTCCAGTCAGATCAGGCTGCTCAGAACCCGGTCCAACCTGGCCTTGAGTGTTCCCAGGGATGGGGCATTGACCACCTCTCTGGGCAACTTGTGCCGGTGCCTCACCACCCTCAGTGTCAACAATTTCATCCCTCAGGATGACTCATGGAGGGTCTGCATGAGCCCCACCATGCTCTTGAGTTTGGGTCAAGTTCTTCTCTCCCTTGGTGCATGCCAGCACAGCAAAGGTTGGGTTGCTGGAAGCCACTTGCTTAAGCAAAACAGCAAACAAGCAAAACTAAAAGCAACTCTGGAAACATCTGTGGTGGGAGCCACCGAGGAAAGGTTTCCCATTTTATCTTCCTAACTTTGCCCCAGGCATCGTCTCTGAAGGGAAGGGGTCCCACAAGAATGGTGCTGGAGCTGACATGAAATGCCTCACTTCCTCCTCTTTGGCTCCAGCACAGCTCAGCTGAGGTCCCCTGCACAGGGGCAGCTCTGACAGCTTCCATCTGCTCAGTTTTATGGGCACATTGGGAAATAACCCACATGAGGGCTCCACGTCAGTTCTGTTAACCCTGGAAGGGACGTGGGAGCTGCCTGCTCAGAGCACCTCTCAGTGGGATGCAGGTTGGAACTGCCTTTCCTACTTAAAATCAGCTGCTACAGCTCAGCTCAGCTCTCCTCTCCTCACCCATCTCAGAAAACCATTGCACGAGACATCCAGAAAGTCAAGGGCATAGACAGGCTAAGAAGGGAATTAGGATTCACGGAGGGTGACCATGGCCAACAGACAATCTCATCTGCTCCATAAGAGCTTGAGGCTTGGAGACCAGAGCCAGGGAAGAGATATTTTGCCCCCTATTCCCTTTATCTAATTAATGTCTGGGGTTAAAAACGCAGGTTGGGGAGAGACAAACCCTTGGGACGATCCTGTTTTCTGCCTCCTAGGCTTTGGCATTCATCCTCCAGAGCTATTCCCAGCAGTGAGTCCATCAACCACCAGAACATCCAGACAGCTCCTTGAGCGGAGATGGGACAGCTGGTGGGATGGGACACAGGGAGCAGCTGGAGTTGAGAATGGAGGAGCACTGGGAGGGGTGGTTGGGAGAGGCTGCGGAGCACTGCAGACACCATGCAAGCTGGTCTCCACCCCACAGTGTTTGGGATTTGCACTCGGGAAAGAAAACCCCAGCCCAGATGCACCCCAGCTTCACCCTCCTGCCTGCACAGGGCTGGGCTGCTTGTTGCATTAGCAGAGGAGAGAAAACCCTCCCAGTCCATCAGGATGAGGACTTTCTTGACGTGCAAAGATTTAATGGCCAGATGGGACCTTTGCAATCACCCCGCCAGACCTGTTGTGAGCCAGCACATCCCACCCAGTGAGCTCTGCAGGCAGCTCCAGGCAGGCAGTGGATCCTGGGCATCCTCCCTCCTGGTGACATGGTTATTTAAGACCCAGAGCCCCTCTATTCTGCGAGGCCAAGCCCTTTCCAAGACACGCGAGCTGTTTGGCGTGGTCAGCTGCTGGAGACAAGCCTGGGGACCTGCCCACGCTGCCATCACCAGGCTCAAAAGCCAGAGCTTGGAGTAGCTGAGGTCTTCAAGGAAAGAAAACGCACCCCCAGACAAGGCAGTCCTGCACCTCCCGGGGCTGACTCTGCTGGTGTGAATCCAAGGATGAGCATGGCAGATCGATCTGAAGGAATTTTGGAGTCTGGGTAAAGCTAGTTGGGTACAGGGATCCTAAAATTATCCAGCCCCATGTTCTATCACCGGCGACAGAGAGCGTGGAAGGAGGAGGGGTGGGGAGAGAGGGAGGTGGGGACTGCCAGGAATGTGTCGGAGCAGCAGCTGATAAATCAGGTGCCAGCCCGTTTGGGAGGGGGTTTGTTTTGCTTTCTGCTGATGTTAATTGGAGTAACATGGTTCATGGACGTCAAGGTCCATGACAGTTCCCTCCCTTGGTGGCTTCATCCAAAAGACAGCAATGTCCTCCTCAGCTGGGGGAAGAGAGAGTAGCTATGAAAACCTCAAAGCAGTGGGTGTGACGTGGTCGCAGCAGCTCCAAACCAGGCGCTGGCAACAAACGTCCCCCAGGGAACAGGGACATGATCCAAATGAGCTGGTGGTACCCAAGGGTGATGTTTGGTCTGGATGGGGCAATGCAGCTGCTGCGGTTCAGATCACATCTCTTTGATGGACAGATGGAGCAAGTGCCTTGGCATCGGCCCCTTGTTTCCCCATCTGGTTTTGCTGGAGGTGTTCAAGGGCCAAGTTGGATGGGGCTGTGAGCAACCTGATCCAGTGGGAGGTGTCCCTTCCCATGGCAGGGAGGGTGGAACTGGATGGGTTTTAAGGTCTCTTCCAGCCCAAACCGTTCCATGATTCTGTGATAACCCACAGCAGTAAGACAGTAAGACATGAAACAGCTGGAATTCCTGACATCAGAGAGGAAGAAATGTCCAACCAGATGGTTAACCCTGGCAATTATAGTTATGCTCATGAGACAACAGTGTGATGAACGGCTGGACCTTGCAGATAAGTAAGAAAAAGGGAGGTGATGCTTAGCAGACTGAGAAAGGAATTATGAAGGCAACTGTATAAATATCTAAAAAAGGTAAGCAGCTAAATTAGAATCAATAGTCAAGAGTTAGTAAGGATGGGTTGTTTATCTCATCGTGATGAGGGTGGTGAGACACTGGAACGGGTTGTCCAGAGAAGTGGTGGATGCCCCATCCCTGAAAACGTTCAAGAAGAGGTTGGATGGGGCCCTTCTAAGCACCTGAAGATGTCCCTGCTCACTGCAAAGGGATTGGATTGGATGGGCTTTAATGGTCCTTTCCAACCCAAACTGTTCCATGAATCAATGATTCTGATTTGGGAGGGGCTGAAGCTGGCAAAGGAGGAGAAGACAGGAGGAGGAAAACAGAGTAAAGGGGATGTATCGTAATGCGAGTGGAGTGATAAATGATGACTGAAGGAAGCTGGTGGGCAACCTTCTGCTTGATCACTGCAGTACGAAGCAGGACAGACCCCCACTCTCTCTGCTGTGCTCAGTCTGGTTCACTTTCCTGGTCAGTAGGGACCTGGCAGAGTTTTCCCAGGCACTGTTGAGGGAAACTTGGGATCTTTCTTCCTAACATGGATGGGGAGGCCTTTGGAGGGTCTCAGCTACACAGGGAGGTGATGGAGACTGCAGACACCTAAACAGTGGTGTCTGATGGGTTCGATACACACTGAAACATCTCCACAGAACATCCTCAAGACGCAGGGAGCATTTCCACTACCCCCACCAAAGCACTGAAGACACCCTCCTCCTCACGAGAGCTTCACACACCAGTGAGGGAGCTGTTTACAAGAAGTTTTCAGCTTACCCCGTATGACGGAGATGTTCTTCAGCGCGATGGAGTGCTCCCAGTCCTTCAGGCGCAGGTCCTCCGTCACATTGTTGAGGATCGCTAGCTCGTGCTTCAGCTGTTCCTCCATGGCTATGTGGATGAGACGCATCTGCCGGGCATCTTCGGTGGCGTTGCTGATGAGCACCTGCAGGTCCTGGATGCGCGTGTGGTGGATGTTCACATCGTAAGAGAAGGTCCTGTTCATGGTGTCCACAGCCCCACTTACAGCCGTCACCTGGTCGCTCAGGCTCTCCACCCTGCTGCCCAGGTGGCTCAGGAGGTGGTCGTGGTGCTGCAGCAGCAGCCGGCTGCTGTTGCCTTCCACAGAGAGCTTGTATATCTCCTGCTGAGCTGCGTCACTCTGTTGGGTCAAACTGTCCCAGAGGTTGGACACTGCCTTGTCAGTCTGACTGGCCTGGGTTTGCAGGCTCCAGAGAAGCCCTTCGAGCTTCTGCAGCGACCCCGTCATGAGGAACAGAGAGTCCGAGTGGTTCTGCAGGAGGTCCTGGAGCCTCCAGATGTGATCCAGCACATCCCCCTTCAGAGGTAGTTGCAGCAGCTTCAGCTGCATGTCCCGAAAGCTCTCGTTGAGGCGGTTGACATTTCCCATCAGAGACTTCAGGTCCTCAGGAGATGTCTGTGGCCTGGAGACTACAAGGAATGGAGAGGAGGAGGCATCAGAAACCACTCTGTGGATGTGGGGACTCTCCTGAGAAGCGCAACCCCCAGTGAGTGCCTGGACATACCCCTATTCTTGGTGAAAGCCCTACCTCAGACTTCACAAGGTTCATCCATCAGCCCCTCTTTTCCCCCCTGGTTATAGAAAGAGATTGGCTGATAAAGGATCAGAGAAGGAGGCTCAGGAAGGACAGTAAAGGCTCCCAGTAGCTCCAGGCTTTGCCAGGTGGGTCATGATGCTATAAAGCTCTGCCCTGTGGCTTTGCCCAGCTTGAGGCTGCCCTTGGTCAGAGAACCAGCTGCTAACAGTATCCACTTCTCTTTCCTAAAACCAGACCTCAACAACAGCTTCTTCCACCACCAAGATTTCAGTTTTCATTCTAAGAATCAGGGTTCCCTTCTGGCCCCTGATCCCGGACTTGAGCTGAGCCCCTTGCTCTGTAATGAGGACCATCAGGCTGGCTCGGCAGGTCTCCACGGCTCTGGGTGTGGTTTGCTGTCAGCTTCCAAGTACTGCATCCTGCATCCCGCATCCCAGGGCTGCCAGGGCTCTTCCCAGGGGAGGGAAGGAGGGAAGAAACCCACCCCAGGTCAAGAGCATCCACATCCAGCATCCCAGGGCTGCCAGGGCTCTTCCCAAGGCTGGAGACCCACCCTAGCTCAGAAGCATCCACAACCTAGGGCTGCAAAGGCTCTTCTGGAGGGGATAAATCCATCCCAGCTCAGGACCATCCACACTCCAGGGCTGTCACGTTTCTTTCCAAGGGAGGAACCCCACCCCTGCACAGGAGCATCCTTTACCCCTTCCCTCTGCATCCCTGGGATCTCCAAGTCATCCAGGTACTCATGCCAAACCTCTCCTGACCTCATGCCAGCTCCCAAAGCTCTGAGATGGGGTTGAGAGAGGGAACCTAGAAATTTAGGGGTAACCTCTTGCTTTCAGCAGGTCCTGGCACTGCTTTATGCTGGGGAGTCCTGCAAGCCCAGTAGCACCCAGCGAATCCCAATCCCAGACCCCATCATGCCTTGGTGCACCCCAAAACCACAGATTCAGGCAGGGAATAAAGTCTTTTCCCTTTGCTGGATCTCCAGCAGAACCTGGAGTAGAGGATTCAAAGCCAAACCCACATGAATAAAGTGATTTTTGTTAAAAAAAACCTGAGTAATCCCCGTTGTTCTTGAGGCTGTGGTGGGGCTGTGGCTGGCGTGGTGCTGTGGGCTGGCGCAAGACCGGCCTGGCAGCTCAGCCCCCTCGTTTCTATGGAGGGGAAACCGAGTAAAGGCATTTGGTTTGAATTATGATCACAGGAGGAAGGAGAGGGTGAAAGCAGACGTGCACACGCGAGGGTTCGGGGCCACCCGCAGTGGTGTTGCGGGGGGACCCATCGTACCCAGAGAAGGAGTCTGGGATCACCACGGGACAAGCAACCACTGCCCAGCTCTGCCATGGGCTGGAAGGGGCTGTAATGGAGAGGCTTAACATCTTCCAGGCATCAAAGTCATCTTTCCTCTGTTAGTTACCCCCTCATTAATTAATGTCTCGGCTTCCCAGGCTGGGCTGCAGCGTGCCAGCTCACAACAGCAAAAACAATCAAGCAATGTCCCCAAGGCACCTCAAAAGGGGACAACTGGCACGGAAAGTCCTCGGTGAAGAGGTGGGCACTGTTGCCTTCTCCATAAGAGACCAAGGCTGCTCCATCAAGTCTTTCCAGAGCCAGGGTGTCTGTGATGGGTGCAGAGCCAACCACAGCTTCCTTGCAACGAAACCAAAGAGAAAAGCAACCCTGTGCAGCCAGCACAAGGAGAAAAACTCAAATCCCAGCTTGGGAAAGGGCTGGGAAGCACAGACAAGCTCCTCACTTTGCACCTGCAGTTGCAAAGCCTGCAGAGTTCCCTAAATTCCCATAAATTACTCCCAACAACCAGCTGGGATCTCCTCTGCCAAGCCCTGGCACCATATCCACCAATCCAAGAGCAACTAATGCTGCCGCAGAGCATCCTGCAGCCAAAACCATGTCGGGAAGCTTCCAAGGAGCAACACCTCCAGCCTTGGGCTGCTCCATATGTGCCAGCAGCTATTCTGCCTCCCAAATCTTCTGACTCCCATTCCACTGGCTGGGTTGGTTGGATGGATTAATCCTGCTGCAAGGCAGAGGCACGGACATCACTCTGCTCAGCAGGTGAAGCGGCTGGGGCTGAGCCTGAGCCTCAGAACAGGGGTGTTTGGGGCCATAACACCCTCCTAGGTTTCTGTTCTTTACATGGAAGTGGGAGCTGGGGAGTGCTGAGGGTGCTGGGAGCCTGGTATAAACACATGGACACAGCTCATGTGTTCCTGATATCCAATATAAACCTCCCCTGGTGCAACTTGAGGTCATTTCCTCTCATTCTATCACCTGTCACTTGGGAGAAGAGACCAGCACCCACCTGTCTCCAACCTCCTTTCCAGGAGCTGCACAGCAATGAGGTCTCTCCTCAGCCTCCTCTTCACCAGAATAAACAATCCCAGGGCCCTCAGCTGCTCCCAGAACTCCAGGGCTCCAGACCCTTCACCAGCTCTGTTCTCCTGCCCCAGATACACTCTGGCCCCTCAAGATCTTTCTTGGAGTGAGGGGCCCAAAACTGAACCCAGGATTCCAGGTGCAGCCTCCTCAGCACTGAGTGCAGGGGGACAATCCCTTCCCCTCTCCTGCTGGCCACCCCATGGCTGGTCCCTGCCATGAAGGCTCAGAACAGTGCCTGGCAGTGCTGGGGGTGAGTTAACAATCCCCAAAGGGATCTGTGAGCAGCTTGTCCCTCCTCCTATTGTGTTTCAGGGACATACTGTCTTCCTGGCTGTTCCACCCATGTTTCAAGGAGAAAAAGTTTGCAAGAACCCTGTGGTCCCATCTCAAAACCCTTTCCTGGCTTCAGCCCTTCTGCCGCTGCTGAACAGGCAAACACTAGCCCTGTGCAAGGACGTGGATCTGCTGGAGCAAGTGAGAGAAGGTCACAGAGATGATCCAGAGATGATGCTGGAGCACCTCCTGTATGAGGACAGGCTGAGGGAGTTGGGGTTGTTGAGCCTGGAGAAGAGAAGACTCTGGGGAGACCTTAGAGCAGCCTCCCAGTACTGAAAGGGGCTCCAGGAAAGCTGGGGAGGGACTCTTGATCAGGGAGGGCAGGGATAGGAGGAGGGGGAATGGTTTTCAGCTGCAAGAGGGGAGGTTGCCATGAGATCTTAGGAAGAAATGCTCACTATGAGTAGTTTGCCCTGGAGCTGATCAAGGAGTGCTGACACGATGACCGGCCATATGTCTGCATCTGTTGCCTTCATCCCCATTGGCATCTTTGGCATAAGAGTTTTGGGGCCACAGCTCATGAAATGGAGGGTGTTCATTACTTTGGATCCTTCTGCAGGCATCCAGGAGTGCCAAGCATGGCAATGTGGTTCCTTCTCAATGCAAATACGAACACCGAAATGCAAAGCAGGTTGGATGCCCATCCATATGCATGGTTCACATGCCCAAATAAAGTTGTGTGGCTCATTAGCCTTGTCTTAACGAGCCCTGCCTGGCCTCTTACTGTTAGAGAACAGCTCAAGGCTGGGTGCCCAGGTATGGGGCCAGGCAGGGATTTGCGTTCAAAACCTAAATCATAGAATTGTGGAATGGTTTGTGTTGGAAGGGACCTCAAAGCCCATCTAGTTCCAAGCCCCTGCCATGCGTAGGGACACTTGTCACTGGATCAGGTTGCTCAAACCCCATCCAACCTGGCCTTGAACACCTCCAGGGATGGAGCAGCCACCACTTCTCTGGGCAACCTGAGCCAGGATCTCCCCACTCTCACAGGGAAACATTTCTTCCTAAGATCTCACCTCAATCTCCCCTCTTTCAGCTTCAAACCATTCCCCCTCAAGTGCAGGAAAAGAAGTCAAGACTGGAAACCTAACTTTAGGCTTGGTACCTTTTTAGCGAATGACAGGGTGGACAGGGATTGGGGATGAAGGGAGTGTGCATCCTCAGGAGCCAAAAAAACTGCTGCCAGGCTTGCGAGAGAGGATATTAAAAGCAGGTTGTGTTGAAAACCACTCTGGCTCTGTTGCTGAAAACATCCTGTTTCCACATCTCCGAGGTGGTTCACAGTATTTTTAGCAGTTTACTCATTTTCTAATCCATTGCACTGGAATGTGTTGCAAGTTGTACAGCACCTGCCCAAGGCGGCTTCAGAAAAACGCCTGCAGAAGCTAAACGCGCCAGGTTCATGTACTAGGGAGATCAGCACGTGTTGGGGTGGGGGGGTATCTTCAGGAGGGTGGCTCTCCTGCAATGCCCTAGCCCTGCTGGGAAGCACCATAGAATCATGGAATGGTTTGGATTGGAAGAGACCTCAATCAGGGATGCCCCATCCTTGGAGGTGTTGAAAGTCAGGTTGGATGTGTCTCTGATCAGCCAGATCCAGTGGGAGGTGTCCCTGCCCATGGCAGGTGGGTTAGAACTGGATGGGCTTTGAAGTCCCCTCCCACCCAAACCATTTTGTGATGCTCTGATTCTATGTGTATCCAGTCCTGGTCCTCCAAGGACCATCAGCTCCAACTTTGAGGATCGAGCCTGAAGCTGATGACTATCAGCATTGTCTCTTTGGGCTTCAAGTGATTTCCAGCTGGATGAGGCCTCTGATTAATCAGCTGCTCTTCACCCTGTTACAGCACAAGCCTGTGCCTCTGGTTTTTCTTGATGCGATAAGACCTCTCCAGGCACCCGTGATAGGCACAGCTGGCTCCAGCATGTGAGTCAGCTGCCTCCAACGCCAAAGGCTTCACTTCAAGTTCCAGATATACACGAAGCACTAACAAAAGCAATGGTTCCCTCTTCATTTTGCCTTTCTTTTCTGAGATTGTGGTCCACAACATAGGAGACAGTAAGTTGGTGTTACTGGGCTCTTACAGAGTCACAGAATCACTTATTTGGAAAAGACCTTTGAGATCATCGAGTCTAACTATACCTATCCCACTACTAAGCCAGATCCCTGAGCACCACATGTACCTGTCTTTTAAACACCTCCACGGATGGGGACTCTAGCACTGCCCTGGGCAGCCTCTGCCAGTGCCCAAGAACCCTTTTGGTGAATAAATTGTTCCTGATGTCTAATTTGAACATGCCTAATGCCCTCTTTCCAGCTGGGAGAAGAGACCAACACGTACCAGGCTCTATGCTCCTTTCCAGCAACTGCAAAGAGCAACAAGGTCTCCCCTCAGCCTCCTCTTCTCCACACTAAACCACTCNGCCTTCCTTTTCCAGCCTCTCTTCCCCAAGCCTGGAGCGCTGCATGGGGTTGTTTTGATCCAAGTGCAGGACTCGGCACTTGGCCTTCTTGAGCCCCATCCCATTGGCCTTGGCCCATGAATCCAGCCTGTCCAGATCCTTCTGCAGATCCACTCTACTCTAAGACAGATTAACACTCCTGCCCCACTTAGTGTCATCCATGCACTCAATCCCTTCATCTAGATCATTGATAAAACATTGAACAGAACTAGACACACCACCGAGTCCCGGGGACACCGCTTCTGACCAGCCTCCATATGGATTTAACTCCATTTACCATCAAAAAGCTGAACTCCTGCCAGTCCTGGAACTCCAAGTGGTTGGTGTTTTGAAGATGCCCATGAGCTTCCAGCTCTCCCCACCAGCAGATGATGCCATGAGGTTATTGTTATTGCTGGAGCTGCTTTTGGGTGAGCAGCTGTACCTCTGCCCAGGACTAAAGTGCTTGTCCCAAGCTCTTTGCACAATTCATGGTTTCTCCAGCCAACAACAACATTAGAACAATGTAATGCAAGAAATAAGTGGGAGAGGCTTAAAATTCCAGCGAAACCCTCTCTCTCCCCAGTCCCAGATAAAACTGAATCCTTTGCAAAAGGCTCAGGATGCCTTTGCAAGGCTGGCATTGCAGTAAGGAGTTAAACATGAAATCCGTCAACTCCTCCAGCTTCCTGGAGCTGGGAAGACACAGAAAATCATCCTGGAGGGATGGTGAAGGGTCAGCGCTCAGCCCTGCCCAGCCTTGGAGAGCAGCTCGTGGAGATTTGGGGCTGGAAAGGGGGGTTCAGTCCTATTCACCCTCTCCACAGATACTGGGGATAAAGGAAGCAAGGAGCTGGTCCTTGATGGTGGCATTTCACACCAGTGCCCAGTGTGACACCCATCCGACACCCCACACCCAGCGAAGCCTCCCCAAAGGGAGCTTCTGGGATCATGGGTTAAACCACAAATCTGCTCAAACTGCTTCCAGCACAGTGAGGGGGAAAACAAGCCGGCAGTGCTGAGGACCACATGGAATGCATACACAGGGATGAGCTGGGACTGGGTGCAATTACAGGCATTTGCAAGTTTTCCTGTCCCTGCACTAACCAAAAACCTGGAGAGGGGAGGCAGGAGCCTTGCTGGTACATGTGGGGTGCGCTCATGCAAGGATAATGTCCTGTCTGTGAGCTGCCTGCATCCCCATCACCGATGGAGCTGGGGCTCATCCTCAACCCAGGCAAAACAGGGGGGTCGGTGCCAACTCAGCAGCCAGGAGCGAGTGATGGGAACGATTCCAGCCCCAAACTCCAGGTTTCTGAGCCTCATCATCCCCAGCAGATAACGCCTGGGCCCTGCAGCAACTCCAGCCTCAAAGCTTAAATAAAAACTGCTCCAGATGTGCAGGATGGAGCTGATATGCACGTCATTGGGCACAAGGAGCTGAACGCAGGGCATGAAGGTGATACCAGCCTTGGATTGTAGACACCGTTGTGGTGGCTGCAGACCAAGGCAGGCATCACCTTCACACACCACTTCTGCTGGAACCCGTATTTTCCTCTCCTGAATGTCATGAAAAACCCTCCTGACACCCCTACAGAGGCAGCAGAAACACAGTCCTGTGCCCACAGCCAGACGCACTTCTCTGAGCTCCTGCACAAGGGTTCATCATCCTAGGGTACCACTGTGCCATGGAGAAAGGACCCAGGCTCAGCCCTTACCTGCAAGGATGAAGACCCCGACGAGGATGAGGAAGACGAGGAGGTAGAGGCCCACCACGGCATACTTGAGTGCTGCTAAGGAGCCCAGCCAGCCGCAGCGTCCTGCTGCCTTCATCCTCCTCCCGGGACCTGGGGGACAGAGCAGGGTGTGAGGGGGGGAGCATCATGTCTGATCTCTGTCTCCCACTGGGGAGAAAATATTGCAAATGTAATTTCAATGATGCCTTGAGGGTGCAGCTCTGCATGTCCCGCTGTTGGTCATAGAATCACAAAATGGCTTGGTGGGAAGGGAAATCAAAACCCATCCAGTTCCAACCCCCAACACCTCCCACTGGATCAGGTTGCTCCAAGCCCCATCCAGCCTGGTCTTGAACACCTCCAGGGATGGGGCAGCCACCAGTTCCCTGGGAAACCTGGGCCAGGGTCTCCCCACCCTCACAGGAAAACATTTCACCCTAAGATCTCATCTCAATCTCCCCTCTTGCAGCTGAAAACCATTCCACCTTGTCCTATCCCTGCCCTCCCCGTTCAAGAGTCCCTCCCCAGCTTTCCTGGAGCCCCTTTCAGTACTGGGAGGCTGCTCTAAGGTCTCCCCAGAGTCTCCTCTTCTGCAGGCTCAACAACCCCAACTCCCTCAGCCGGTCCTCATACAGGAGGTGCTCCAACATCATCTCTGGATCATCTCTGTGGCCTTCTCTCACTTGCTCCAACAGATCCACGTCCTTCCTGTGCTGAGGACTCAAGAACTGGACTTGGGGCTCCAGGTGGGATCTCACCAGAGCAGAGCAGAGGGGCAGAATCCCTTCCCTGCCCCTGCTGGTCCCACTGCTTTGGATGCAGCCCAGGACATGGTTTGGCTTTCTGGGCTGTGAGCACCCATTGCCGGCTCACATTGAGCTTCTCACTCCCCAGTACCCCAAGTCCTTCTCCTCAGGGATGATTCCAATCCATTCTCTGTGACAGCTGGTGCTGGCACAAGCCTGTGCTCCCAGGTAAAGGTTCAATTGATATGGATTGAGGGCAGGCAGCCAAATTTCAGCACACAAATATATTGCCCTTCCTCTATGAATAGAGCTGGGCTGCAAAGGGCTCAGTGGGGTTTCTAGGTGGGAAAACATCAGCATCACCCACCCTTGCTGAGCTGTCACCCCTCCACCTCCTACACTTCATCCCCACCCCCTGCTTTCCCCATCTGCACCCCTGGGACCCTCCCTGGTGGGCAGGAGACATGCAGAAAAGATGGAGAAAAAGAGGACGAGGAGGAATGGTTTTAAACTGAAAGAAGGGAGATTCAGATGAGATATAAGGAAGAAATGTTTTATGCTGAGGGTGGTGAGGCAGTGGCCCAGGTTGCCCAGAGAAGTGGTGGCTGCCCCATCCCTGGACGTATTGAAGGCCAGGTTGGATGCAGCTTGAAACAACCTGATCCAGTGGAAGGTGCTCATGGCAGGGGGGTTGGAACTGGATGGGCTTTGAGGTCCCTTCAAACCTAAACCGTTCCATGATTCTATGAAATCTGCATGAGGTGCGATCCAGCTCCTCTTCAACACTGTTACAAGCCTTGAGCAGCGAGAGCTGTGTGTGAAGGAGGTGGGGTTTTATGAGTAAAATAGCCGGGAGGAAAGCTCAAGGGAAGAAAATGCTCCCACATGCTGTGAACCAAGCAGCAATGAGGTCATCTGGTTTGGGGCTTTGCACATATTCAAAGCTTGAGCCCATGTGGAAATCTGGGCCAGGTCATGGTCTCAGGTGGGAGCCGGAGTCTGATCTGGATACAGACCCTGCAGCCATCTGTCCCCAGCCTTAGAGGTGCTTCAGCCCAATGCCTTGGTGCTCTGGGTGACCCCATGTAGCTGGGACAGGGTGCAGGGAGTTGGGTGCTGTGCTTTTGTGTTGGACCCTTGCAGAAGCACAAAGTTCCTGAGAGCAGTTGAGAACCAACAACCTCACACCAGGTGAATTAGCACCACTAGGTTTGCCCCTTGCTGGACCTAAGATGTCTCCAAGGAGACAACAAAGTAAGGCGGAGAAAGAGTCCAAAGCTCCCCTTCTCTTGACACTTGGGTGGTTCCATCCCATTTCTTTCTGCCCTTTAAGCCCCAAGTGCAGTGTAGCCTGCACCAACCTAGCAGGAAGGGTGAAGCACCACAGCCCCAAAGCCAAACCTCCCGAGGAGGAGAACACATTCATCCATGCCCAGCAGCAACACCCACTTACATCCCTAAAGGGCTTTGGGACCTCATCCTATTCCACTCCACATCCATAGGGAAGGAGCTCAGCTCCCTCCATGACTGAGCTGATGATGCCAGAGATGGAGAGGAGGTACAATGGGTTGGGGTGCCCCTAGCCTGGCAGGGACCCTTCCCCACTGCACCCTTGCCCTTCTCCAGACAACAGCTCATGTGTCCATCCATCCTGCTGGAGGACAGGGAGTTTTGCAATACCCTCCAGCCAGTGAAGGGTTATGCTGGGTGTATTGCTTAACTCAGCCTCATCTGGGGGCTCCAAAATGATAAAGTGCTGAGATCAGGCTCATTGTCACCCCACAGAGAACCTGCAGGGATGTGGGGTGCTTGAGGTGCCCCAGCTCAGGTGTGAAAGGTGGTGCCTCTCCTCTGGGACCCCTCCATCTGCAATTCATTACCTGCACACGGTTCCCATTTGCTGTCACCAGCCAAACAGATGGAGCCAAGGGTTTCGGATAGAGGAAAGCTGCAATATTTTTCTGACATTAACACTTATATCAGGTCCTGGGAGACTCCGGCAGGAGCTGGCCTCAAGCCCCGAACCACCCACTCCTCTTTGCTGCTCTCGGAAGAGCAGGAGGGACCGCAGCTGCGTAAGCAGCATTTTCACAACAGCCCATTCTGAGCAGTTCATGGGCGGCCTCCGGCCAGTAACCAAGGGGAAAAGCAAATATTTCTTCCCCCTGCCCATGCCCAGGGGAGCTGGAGCTGTGGCCTGCCTGGTCATCGTGTGTGCAGAAGGTTGAAAGCAGCTGTTGGGGCCAAACTTGTTTCATCTCTTTATCCATGATCTGGATGAGGGGATCAAATTCTCCCTCAGTCACTTTGCAGATGGCACCAAGCTGGGTGGGAGCGTTCATTTGCTGGAGGGCAGGAAGGCTCTGCAGAGGGATCTGGACAGGCTGGAGCCATGGGCTGAGGCCAAGGGGATGGGGTTCCACAAGGTCAAGTGCCAGGTCCCACACACGGGACACAATAAACCCACGCAGTGCTCCAGGCTTGGGGAAGAGTGGCTGGAAATCTACCCAGAGGAAAAAGCCCTGGGGGTTGCTGGTCAACAGTGGCTGAACATGAGCCAGCAGTGACCCGGGTGTTCACGAAGGCCAACAGCATCCTGGCTTGGATCAGCCATGGGGTGGCCAGCAGGAGCAGGGAAAGGATCATCCCCCTGTACTTGGCACTGGTGAGGCCACACCTGGAACTCTGGGTTCAGTTTTGGGCCCCTCACTCCAAGGAAGACCTTGAGGGGCCAGAGCATGTCTGGAGCAGGGGAACGGAGCTGGGGAAGGGTCTGGAGCCCAGGGGTTCTGTGGGCATCTGAGGGACCTGGGGGTGTTTAGTCTGGAGAAGGGGAATGNTCGTGATGGGGATGGTGTGATGGTTGGACTGGATACTCTTACAGGCCTTTTCCAACCTTAATGATTCTATGATTCTACAAGTTGTCATTCCCCAAACCTTGGGTGGGTCCAGGGCTGCTGTCCTGGGGGTCATGGCAAGCAACAGCCCATTGCACTGATCCTCAGCCCCATGCTGAACATTTCCATGAGCCCAGGAGGGACTCAGGGAATCCCCTCCTCATGATGAAGCTCTCAGGGTTGACCTTGCCCCTGCTCTGTGCAGCTGCAGACCAGAGAGAGCCCCACAACCCTCACTCCAATAACCTCTCCCATGGCAGTGGGGGTCCTCAGAGGTGCCAGCTCTGCGTCGGGATCAGTTATGGATGAGCAGGTTTGCCCTAAGAGATGTGGGGTCACAAAACCAAGGGAAGACCTTGAACTCTTCCTGCCATTGCTCCAGGGCAAGGTTCTGCCGAGAATGGCGGCCTTAGTCATGGAAGTCACCAGCTTTTCCCTCCCATCTTTTCCACCATCGCTCCCTCTAGGCTTCACCACCCTCCTGCCACGTTTGCAGCGTGGCAGAGCATAGGGACAGCCCCTGGGCAGGATCTGTCCCTCTCTGCTGCAGAAAGATGGTGTGGGTGCTGGATTTGAGAAGCTGGCAGCAGGAAAGTGGGCAGAGATCAAGATTTAGGTTTCACCTGGGTGGGAAATTTGCCCTCTGGACTCAAAGTTGTCCCTACCCCGAGAGCTGGAGGGCAGGAAAAGACACCCACGTAGTAACATCACATCTTCTCTTGCAAGGACTGCTACAACCACGCACACTCTGACAAGGGAGGGGTGTTCCCAGCTCATTGCATGCCTGGATGTAGCCCAGCCTGGCATGCAGGTTGCTCTTTGGAAGCACTCAAGGCTCCCCATCCCATCCCAGGGATGTCCCATGTGCCTAAAACCAGGAAGAGGAGCCTTCCACTGTTCCAACCTCCTGCTTGCAATGGGGAATCTGCTGAGAACAAGACCAGATTCCCTAGCAGCCCAGTAGATCTTTGAGTAAAGCTGCCGTTAAAGGGGACCTCTCATGTCTCTCCTCGAGCACTCAACTCCACCACCCTGGACTCTCCCACCGGAGCTGCAAAGGCTTTGGGGCAAATCAATCAGGGCTGTTTGCTTGGGGACCAAGCCTGGGTTTGGTAGAAAATGGACAGCATTTTGTGGGGCAAGAGTGAAGGAAAATGGCTCAGCAAGTCTACAGGGGAGACAGAGGCCAGCTAAGATGAGCAGGAGGTGTGAGAAGGTCCCTCTCTGTCATAGAAACATAGAATGGTTTGGGCTGGAAGGGATCTTTACAGGTCATCCAGTCCAACCCTGCTGCAGGAGAAGGGACATATTCAACCAGACCAGGCTGCTCAGAGCCCCATCCAACCTGACTTTGAATGTTTTCAGGGATGGGGCCTCTGTTGGCTCGTGTTGTCCTGCTGCACAGACCTGGTGCTACCATCCCCACTGCAGGGCAGCTCTGGACAAGACCCCATGCAAGAGAGTCAAAACGATGGAGGGGAAATAAACCCAACCTTTAGCAAGCAAAGTGACTTCCCCTGGAGCACAATCCTGCTCAGTGGCAGAACTATGAATTTATCCCAGGCATCCTGAGAGGCCCACAGTGCCCTCGGTCTATCAGACCAGAAAGGGGAAGACAGAAGAGGAGGGACAGAAACCTACTTTCAATCACATTTCCTGAGTGTTTCTCCCACTGAGGTCATGCCAGCAGGAGAGAATTTTCCTGCTCTGGTTAAGACGCAGACATTCATCATAGTGCTACTTCCACCAAGGCACCCTCGCTTTGGGCACCTCCATTCCCAGGGCAGGGATTGCTCCGCTGCTTCCCTGGGACCCACAGCTAAGGATGAGCACCTCACTCAGCCCAGACACCACTGTCCATGCAGGTCCAAATTGCTGAGCCGCTCCTGAGCAATCCATGTTTCCATGTCCCCCCTAGAAGCTCTCCAGGTTTCTGCCACCAGACTCAGACCGAGCTGCATGTGGAGACCAAACTCACCGTCTTCGCAGAGGTTCAGTTTGGAAAGGTTCCTTCCCTCGAAGGACTCCTCAAAGATGGAGCCGTTCTCCCTCTCGTTGAAGGTGTGAAGGTACATGGCCTTGTCCATCCTCCTGCTGCTGATGGAGCAGAACAGGCACATAAGATGATGCTTGGTGGCTATGGCACATCCTGACCTGGCATAGGCCTGATCCCAGCTAATAAGGTTCTGTGTATGCCTCTGGTACCATGGTCCAGTGCAGCATGGAGCAGGCTGGTGATGAGGACATGGACCTTCTCACTGAAGGAGCCCTCTGCTCTTACTCAGCAAAGCTCACCACCGTATCTCTAGCCTGGAGAAGAGAAGGCTGTGGGGAGACCTTAGAGCAGCCTCCCAGTACTGAAAGGGGTTCCAGTAAAGCTGGGGAGTGGCTCTTGATTAGGAAGGGCTGGGGTAGGATGAAGGGGAATGGATTTCAGCTGAGAGAGGGGAGATCAAGATGAGATCTTAGGAAGAAATGTTTTACTTTGAGGGTGTTGAGCATCTAGCCCAGGTTGCCCAGGGAAGTTGTGGCTGCCCCATCACTGGAGGAGTTCAAGGCCGGGTTAGGTGTTTGAGCAACCTGATACAGTTGGAGGTGTCCCTGTTCATGGCAGGGAGCTGGAATTGGATGGGCTTTAAGGTCCCTTCTAACCTAACCATTCCATGATTCTATGATGGGTTCTTGACTCACCCATGGCCCAGGGTGGGCTTGGCTGTGCCCCAAACAAGAGCCAGACCCGGTGACTGCAGGGAGAAGCTGGTGGGTGAACTCAGCAGGACCATGGGTCCAGCACCAGCTGGTCCTGCCTGCATCCTTACAGGTCACCGACAATACATACCCCTTGTTTGCTGACCATAGAAGATCTCCTGCCATCCACTCATGTCCCACCATGTGCCCTGTAGATATCCAGCCTCAGTGTCTGCTCCTGAACGTCTGTTCCTCCTCAGGGCTGGGAAGATGGGGGCTGCGTATACTTGCAAGCTTCCCAGGTCTGCTTTCACCCCTAGGACCTGGGGTATCTCTGCTTGCACACCACCTCTACATAACCCACTATGAGGCAAGCCTACTCTCTCCATGGACCTGATCCTGCTGTCACAGACTCTCTGAACAGGCAGCTTGAGTTGGGTTGGTCCCTGTTCTGTTATCCCAGGGCATCCACTGCCACTAAGGTTTCATTGAAGTAATTGACTGGGATACAACAGCCCCCTCTCCCCAGTGAGGAAGGAGTTAAAATCACAAGCTAGGTGGGACATGTTAGGCACTCCCAAACTCATGATGCTGTGCTCCATGGGTTCTTGTGATCTCTCCTGAGCTAAATTCACCTCCGGGGAGCAGGCTGGGCAGGGAGCATTCCCAGCCCCCAGTCCCACCCATGTAACCTGTGGAGGGGGATCTCGGAGCACCGTGGAGTCAGACTTTATAGAATCAAAGAATCATTGATGTTGGAAAAGCCTTCTAAGCTCATCCAGTCCAACCATCTGCCTCATGCACAGCGCTTACTAAACCACGTCCCAAAGGATCACGGCCATACAGTTTTTGAACCCCTCCAGGGATGGGGACTCCACCACTGCCTCTGCCAGGGCTTCACCACTCTTTCAGGAAAGAAATTGTTCCCAATATCCAATCTAAGTCTCATCAGGTGCAACATGAGGCCATTTCCCCTCATCCTATCACTTGTTACTTGGGAAAAGAGAACAGCACCCACCTTGCTCCATCCTCCTTTCCAGGACCTGAAGAGAGTGATGAGGCATCATCTCCTCAGCCTCCTCTTCTCCAGGCTGAACAGCCCCATGGCCCTCAGCCTCATAACACTTGTCATCCAGACCCTTCCCCAGCTCCTTTCCCTCAAGGTCTTTCATGGAGTGAGGTGACCAAAACTGAACCCAGATTCGCGATGCAGCCTCACCAGAGCCGAGTACAGGGGGGAAATCCCTTCCCTACTCCTGCTGGCCACCTCATGGCTGATCCAAGCCAGGATGCTGCTGGCCTTCTTGGCCACCTGCTGTCAGTCAGCATCCCAGGTTCTTTTGCACCGGGCATCTTTCCAACCACTCTTCCTGAAGCCTGGAGAACTGCACCTCATTCCCAGGGGTGGTGTGTCCCCATGCAGGGATGCTCAGGGAGACACCAGCCCCTCCGCATTCACCCCATGTAGGGCAGGC
>WAAB01009910.1:62727-88074 GCA_013389865.1 Piaya cayana
CAGTGCCCATTGACCCTTTCTGTGAATTTTTTTTTTCCTAATGTCCAGCCTAAACCAGATCCACGCATCCCCATTCCCACTCCACTCACCAGCTGGGCAGATCCACGCGGGAGCAAGATCCCCGTGGCTCCTTCACCCACCTCCTCGCTCAGTCGCCGGGTTGGGCCATGGTAGACAGGACAGGGGCTCGAGGAGAGCAAGGGGAGCCCCCGACCTCACCGCCAGCTCCCCAGGGATGCAGAGGGGACGCAGCTCCCCGCCAGCCTCCCATGGGTGGGGGGCGGTCCCCGGGGATGGGTGATGCTGGAGCCCGTGGGGCGGCTGAGGAGCCGGGAGGCTCTGAGCGAGGACCGCTCGGCCGGGAGGGTTTTGTAGGCGGGGAACGGGAGGGGGAACGGGATCCCCACGCCCCCCCCAACTCCAAGTCCACCCTCCGGGGCCGCCCCCACCGCCCATTCGCCGGCCTCGGGTCGTCCCGGCAGCGGGGAACCGGGCAAGGGAAGGGGGAGAAGGGACTGGAGCATCCCCGAGGAAGAGGGGTTGGATTATCCCCCGGGGAATCGAGGCAGGAGCAGGAGAGACCTGAGCAAACGCGGCGGGGGGCGGGGACGGGACGGGACCGGAGCATCCCCTGGGGGAAGCGGAGCAAGGAGCATCCCTCGGGGAACCAGGGTGGCAGCATCCTCCGAGGGAATCGGAGCTGGAGCATCCCTCGGGGGAGCCGGGACAGGGATACCCCTCAAGGGAATCGGAGCTGAAGCATCCTTCGGGGGAGCGAGGGCATCCTCCAAGGGAATCGGAGCTGGAGCATCCCTCGGGGGAGCCGGGGAACCCTCCGAGGGAACTGGAGCTGGAGCATCCCTCGGGGAGGTGGGACCGGGGGAGCTGGGGCTGGAGCATCCCCCGGAGAGCTGCGGTAGGAGCAGCCCCCGAGGGAATTGTGGCTGGATTATCCCCGAGAGAGCCAAGCAGAGGCAAGGGGAGCCGAAGCTGGAGCATTCCCTGTGAAACTGGGGCAGGAGCATCCCCCGGGGGAATCGAAGCTGGAGCATCACCCGGGGAGCCATGACAGGAGCATCCCTTGAAGGAGCAAGGGCACCGGGAACTGGGGTAGGAGCATTTCCAGGGGGAGTCAGGGCAGGAGGATCCCTCAGGGAGCTGGGGTAGGAGCATCCTTCGAAGGAGCAGGGGCAGCTGGGGCTGGAGCATCCCCAGTGAGGTCTGTTTCTGCCTTGGACGAAGAACATCCCCTCTGCAACCTGTGCTTGTGGGATCACAGTGAACAACAAAACCAGCAAAAAGGGCGTGGAGAACAAATACTATGAGGAATAGCTGAGGGAGCTGGGGATGTTTTAGTCTGGAGAAGAGGCGAATGAAGGGAGACCTTATTGATCTCTGCAGCTCTGATGGAGCCAGGTGGATGCTGGTCTCTTCAACCAAGAAACAAGCAATAGGATGAGAGGAAATGGTCTCAAGTTGCACCAGGGGAGGTTAAGATTGTGTGGTAGGAACAATTCCTGAAAGAGTGGTGAAGCATTAGTCAAGGTTGCCCAGGGCAGTGGTGGAGTCCCCATCTCTGGAGGGGCTCAAAAACCACGTGGTTGTAGCTCTTCAGAACATGGTTTAGCCGGCACGGTGGTGTCGTGTTGATGATTGGACTGGATGATCTTAGAGGTCTTTTCCAACCTCAATGATTCCATGATTCCACCTCATAATATAATGGACAGAATGTAAGTTATTAACTTGGAGGTTAATGAAAACTGAACGACTGCTGGACTTTCTCCAAACACACTTTTAAAGTACAAAAAGTGAGCTCTTGCTCGCTTTATTCAGATTATTGGCTAAAGTTCAGGGAACACTTGGCCAAATTATGTAGCTTATTCATGCTGAGTTTACATAATAGTTCATAACAGAGGCAGACCTTGTACTGTGATCAACCTTCAAAATCACCACCAGCCTTCAGAATTCCAAACTGAAGTATAAAGAACCACGAAAAAGGATGTAGCAATGCCTGGAGAAATACCTTTAGTTCTGAAGATTTCAGTTGTAATAAGCACAGTTTGTTGGTTTAAATGAAACATTTCTACCTTCAGAAGACCACGGGTTTGAGATGCAATGTTCATTCTGGTTTATCTTTGTGTTATTTATTTCTTTTCCTAAGAAATTTATGTTTCTGATAGATAGATATTTACATTTATTGATTTACAATTAAAGATTCCTTCTATGGGATGGGGTCAGAACTGGATGGGCTTTAAGGTCCTTTCCAATTCAAATCATTCTATGGTTCTAAGTTTGTTGGCAGACCCTCAGATAAGAGGTGCGAACCCATATCAGTGCCTTGGGCTAAGTCAGCACTGGTGAGCGGTTGGATTAATGACAGCAATAACGCTTCTGGGGACCACTGGAGATGAAGTTGTGGAGAGGAGAGAGCTGGGCTCTTTTCCCAAGTGACGGGACAGAACAAGAGGAAATGGCCTCAAGCTCCACCAGGGAAGGTTCAGGCTGAACATTAGGAAAAAATTATTCACAGAAAGGGTGATTGGGCACTGGAAGAAGCTGCCCAGGGAGGTGGTTGAGTCACCTTCCCTGGAGATGTTTAAGGGACAGGTGGATGAGGTGCTGAGGGACATGGTTTAGTGTTTGATAGGAATGGTTGGACTTGATGATCCAGTGGGTATTTTCCAACCTGGTGATTCTGTGATTCTATGACTGTCACGACTCAAGATGCCCATGGGGAGGAGGGTCAGAGGTGCAGTTTGGGAAAGAGAAATACAGTGCTTTGCACTGCTGTATTGGAGGTGGCCTATCTCTAAGGCACTTTCCTGCTTGGGCTTGGCCAACTACCCCAGCAGTCCATGTTCAGAATCAAGGAATCAATTCATTAATGAATTAAGGTGACTTCCTAAAGCAAGCACAAGTGACTCCTCGATTCTGAGGTTTTAAATTTTTCATTTTGTGAGGATGCCACCTATTGACTAGAACAGGCAAACGTAGCTTCTGGAAAAATGGTTTTGGTCATCTTTACTCAAGAGTCATAGGAACATGAAATGCTTTGGGTTGGAAGGGATGTTAAAGCTTATCCAGTTCCAATCCCCTGTCATGGCAAGGACACCTCCCACTGGATCAAGTTGCTCAAAGTCCCATCCAACCTGGCCTTGAACACCTCTTTGTGCTTCTTAGAATCACAGAATCATTGAATCATGGTTTGGGTTAGAAGGGGTCATAAAGGTCATCCAGTCCCTGCAGTGAGTAGGGACAACTTCAACCAGACCAGGCTGCTCTTCACGCTTTGTGTAGAAAACTGTCCATTCTCCAGGGAAATTATTATAAAGAGAAAATAATGATAAAATATAGAGAAAGTATAAAAAAGATTTTTACACCCCCAGATCAGGTCCTCAATGCAGCATACCCTGGGTTGAAAGCCTAAGTTTAGTTCAGTTTATTTGTCTAAGAGTTCCAAGACCTTCTTGGATTTAATCAGGCTAAAGTTACTCTAAGAAGACGAAGCCCAAACGTTTGCAACAGAGGTGCTAAAACCTTTTCCTGGGAAAGAAGTTGTCCCAAAACTACTGTTAATAAATACAGTTTCAATTAATTAATTAAGAAATTGAGATGAGCGTAAGTTTATACCTCTGAGCTTCAGATTTATCGAGTTGTCAGCAGCTCCTCTTGCCCAGAAATTAAACTGCAACAAAACCTAAGCCAGTACAAACCTTTCCTCCTGAGAAGGTGCCAGCTCAGTCCTTTCAATCTTCACCCACCTTCTCTTCACACCATTTACCAGTTTCTTTGAGGTCAAACCCAACCTTCCTGGTGACAAGTGGTATTCCTTAGGGGTAGGTTGGAGACATGGACAGCAGGACCGAAGGCACCCTCAGCAAGTTTGCTGATGACACCAAGCTGTGTGATGTGGTTGACGTGTTGAAGGGAAGAGATGGCATCCAGAGGGACCTGGAGAGGCTGGAGAGGTGGGGCTATGAGAACCTCATGGAGTTCAATAAGGCCAAGGGTAGGGTTAGGGCAATCCCAAGCACAAATCCTATCTGGGTAGAGAATGGTTTTGGAGCAGCCTTGAGGAGCAGGAGTTGGGGTGCTTGTGAGAAGCTCTACGTGAATTGTAATGTGTGCTCACAACCCAGAAAGCCAACATGCAACTAAGGCTGAAAGAACAGAGATCTGCTCAAAGAAAGGTCTTTATTGAAATGTTGGCTCGGAGAAGTACTTGGGGCTTACAGGTCTTGGGGTGGGGAGACGGACATTGTCCCTTTGAGCTGCTGGTTTCCAGGAGACACTTCCAGGCACTGCAGTGACTTGTTAGCACAACAATCAGAGCATGTCCCTGCCTGTCATCACAACAGATGAGGGCAGTTGGGTGTGCAGCACCTTGGGACTACAGAGGACCAGGAGTTTTGGGGTATCCCAAGAACTGGGGTTGGTGGCTGATCTTTCTTTCATCCCCTGCATTACCCCCATCAGTAAAACACCTTTTCCAGGTAAGAATTCAGGAACATTCCTGTGGGATCCAACTTCTCCCGGACAGAGCAGAATTTGGGGAAGGCTGGGTACATCTTCTCAAAGTCTTTCCGGGTGCAGCTGTGGGCCTGCAGGAAATAAAAAAGTGTCCTGGGAGGGCTGCCCATCAGTGGAGAACTTCTCAGTGGTCTTGGACCCACCCCACCACATGGGAAGCCTCTGCAGAAGTGATAGAACCTCCATCCCCTTATCTGTGTGCCCACGATGGGTAGCAAGCAGGGGAATGCCATCTCCTTGAGGCATCCATATCCCTCTGTGACAAGCCCAATCTGGGAACACTTTCCTGACCTCAGTCACCCTCTTCCAAAAGGAGTCAACATGGAGAAAGAAGGACACATTTCCACAGACTCTTTCCTACCACAAGAGTGGAGCCATCAGTACCTTTGCCCAGTGTGGTCTCCCACCATGCTTCTTCATTATACCCTCGTAGGTCAGCCAGTAGTTGAGGTGGGGGATGTTCTTCCCATAGGGCCTGGAGGGGAATCATAGAATCACCAGGTTGGAAAAGACCCACCAGATTATCGAGTCCAACCATTCCCATCAGACACTAAACCATGTCCCTCAGTGCCTCGTCTACCCATCCCTTAAACACCTCCAGGGAAGGTGACTCAACCCCCTCCCTGGGCAGCCTGTTCCAGTGCCCAAAGACCCTTTTCATGAATTTTTTTTTCCTAATGTTCAGCCTAAACCTCCTCTGGCAGAGCTTGAGATCATTCCCTCTCAATCAGGCAGTGATGACATTAGCAGGAGCTTTGAGAGGACTTGCACACCCAGGAAAACTCCCTGAGAAACCCCAACGTGGGGAGAAAGGTAACTGCAGGGACTCATCACCACTGCTTTGACCAGGACTAGGTGATGGAAACTCTGGGAACCAGCATGCCACCATCACTCCTCATGTAGGGCAGCACTCTCAAGAACAGTGATGGATGGTTCCAGGGTTCTCCAAGGCCATCCCATCCCTCTGGCTTGTTGCCTTCAGATGTCTGAGTGGGCTGAGCAGGCAAAGGTAGAGGAGATCATTCAATCCAGCTCTCCAGAGCTGACATCAGTGTGTTCGAGCTGTGCATTTGCTGCTACTGGGTCTCTAGGAATGGCTTCTAGTGCACCAGCACACTGACCTTGAGAAGAAGAGGAGGATGTGGCTCACCTGTACATGATGATGTTCATGTAGCAGCTGTCCCGCTGGAAGCAGGGACTCAGCCAGATCTCATCCCTCTGAGCGAAGCGCACCTCGACGGGGTAGTGAGCCACTAGCTTGGGGTTGTTCTCCAAGGCGGCCTTCAGCTCCAGCAGAGCTTCCTTTGTCTTCTCACTGCCCAGGAGAAACCCCCAGGCCCAGTTAATCCCAGCACGAGCACAGCCAGCACTCACTGGGTTTGAACTCCCGTCCCCACAGCTCCATCCCTAATTTAGGGAACAGCTTGGCATATCCCAGGACATTCTTCCCATTGCTTTGGGCTCCTAAAGCCCCAAGACATGGTGTGGCATGGATTTGGTACCCCAGGACAGGGATGCATAAGGGTCCCCATGCTAAGCTTGCAGGCAGGAATGGTGCCTCCTAGTCAGGTCCCTTTCTCCATGGCTTTGCTCTTGCTCTGGGGCAGAGCACAGGCAGGGGATAGTATGTGGTTTGGACACCGAGCCTGGGTGGGGATGGACAAGGAGGGTTTGCAGAGCCATTTACATGGGGATGGCCCAGTCTTGAACATGCTGCTTGAAGCGACACTCGTAGTTGAAGATCTTGTAGCTGATGGCAACGTTTTCGACCCGTGAGCTGAAGAGGAGCCAGAAGAAGAAGCGGTTGATCCAGCACACCAAACTGGGCACGAAGGTGCTGCAAGGGAGAAAGCAGAAGGTGAGATCTGACCCCAGAGCTGCTGCCCGGAGGTTTGGCAAGGGCAGGCTATGAGCTGTGATGCCACAAGCCACAGCCTGGGAATGCTGGGCAAGGGGTTACCCTCTCAAGGGGTCAAGATGGATCAAAGGAGCTCTTGTACCTTTGCCTGCTCACCTCACTCAGACATTTGCAGGCACCAGGCCAGAAGGTCTCAAAGTCAAGACCTCTCAAGCCTCTCACAAGGGTGAAAAGAGAGCTTCAAACCACAGTCCTATCAAGGGTGCTGGAGCCCATGGGGATGTTCAACCCTGCTGGGAGCTCATCTGCTCTTACTGTACTGGGTCTTGGACCTTGCACCCCTGTGCTCAGCTCCCTCCTCCTGCTGCAAGCTAGAAAAGGAGGGCTCAGTCATCACCTTCCCATCTTTCCTGGAGACCTCAGTGCCTCTCAGGCTGTGCACTGGGCAACCTCCCAGTGGAGGACAGAGAGTTACTGGGAACAGGGTGGACCCTTTGGTAGAATCCTAGGCAGCCACAGTCCCTCTTCTCCTTCTTTATGCAGTCCAGCCTGTCCTTCCTGTGCAAACAGGATCCTGCTTCCCAGCCTAGCCCCCACGACCTGGCTGGATCTCCTCTCTCCACCCTGGTGTTCAGGACAAGCTCACAGCCAGTATCGCTGCCAAATAAAGCTCCTTTTCAGCTGCAAACCCGCAGTGCTTCATCGCTCTGCACACGAGAGGGCAGTGCAGCCCCAGACATCAATCCCAGCCCAGACCTGCTCCTCTTGCACAGGAGCTTGCTTGGAGGAGAACAAGCTGTTCTTCCTTCCTTAGGAAAAGGGGTGCTCTGGGTCCCAGTTCTCCCTTGCCATCTTCCCTGGGACTCCCAGTAGGACAGCACAGGTTTCAACGTGGAGATGGAGCAGATCTGGATGAGGACAGGTCTGAATAACCCAATCCAACCTCACTTGCCCCCAGCCACTGTCCAGAAGGTGCTCCTACCTGATCCAGAGGAGGAACTCCAGCAAATAATAGCCAACAGCATAATCCCACAACCAGTTGGCAGAGGAAGACGGGGGCTGCAAAGTCAAGCAGAGGAAGGTGATGATCATTAGGGACTGAGAGGGTCTGCAGTCTTTTTGCCAGCAGATATGAAGGTGGGAGCACGTGACTGGATTAGGACCAAGCTGGGAGTGGGGGTTTGGAGAAGGGCACCCGAGGACTCCCCATATCTCACTCCCATGATGAAACAGAGCCACATCCAGTATCAGGAAGAGATCATGAGGATTCTGAGAGCTAGGACAGCCCCAGCTTTATCTGTCCCAGGACCTCTAGGCTATGGAGCATGGGAAGAATCACAGAATCACTGGGTTGGAAGAGACCCATCGGATCATCGAGTCTAACCATTCCCATAAAACACTAAACCATGTCCCTCAGGACCTCGTCTACTCGTGACTTAAACACGAGCCTGTCCCCTGTCACTTAGGAGAAGAGTCCAGAACAGTCCCAAAGTTCTGTTTCCCTGATCAGCCACCCTGGCAGACCTTGCTTTTCCTGAAACACTAGCTCTGGAAGGGCTTCCAGCTTTGAGCCCAGGCCCTTCTCCCTTCACATACAGAGCCCAGAGGGACTTGCCTTGTTGGTGGGATCCTGGTAGATGACACTGACATTCTCACTGTGAGGGAACCACAGGAATCGGAAGTATTTGGATCTCTTCAGGTGGTCCTCAAGGTGATCAAGGACCTGCAACAAAACAGGGGCTCGTTGGTGATTGTCCCCCATGGAGCAGGGACAGCAGGAGCCAGAGGTGGAGGCACTTCAGAGGACTTCTAGGGGTGCTGGTAGGTCCAAGGAGTCTGTCTCTCCAGCAGAGTCTCAGTAAGCCTTGGGTAGGAAGGGAGTGAATAGAACCCAGCCATGCACCAGGGGTATAACAGAGACTGCGGACACAAAGCCTGGGGAAGGGAACAGGGCATGTCTGTTGTGTCCCCTGCCTTCTGGGGATGGAGCCAGAACGTTAACATAGAATCACAGAATCATTAAGATTGGAAAAGACCTGTAAGCTCATCCAGTCCAACCAGCAGCCCAGTCCTACTGTGCCAACTAATCCATGTCCCCAAGTGCCATAGCCATATGGTTTTTGAACCCCGCCAGTGTCCTGGGCAATCTCTGACAGCACTTTACCACTCTTACCATGAAGAAATTGTTCCTATTTTCCAATCTAATCCTCCCCTGGTGCAACTTGAAGCAATTTCTCTCATCCTATCACTTGTTACTTGGAAGAAGATCCCTGCTTGGCTCTAGTCTTCTTTCTGTGAGCAGGGGAGAATGATGGGGGCTCCCCTCAGCCTCTTCTCCACACTAAACAGCCCCAGGGTCCTCAGCTGCTCCATGAACCCCTGGGCTCCAGACCCTTCCCCAGCTCCCTTCGCCTTCTCCAGATGTGCTCCAGTCCCTCAGTGTCTGTCCAGCAGTGAAGGGCCCCAAACTGAACCCAGTGCCAAGAGCAGGGGGTCGATCCCTTCTCTGCTCCTGCTGGCCACCCCATGGCTGATCCAAGCCAGGATGCTCTTGGCCTTCTTGGCCACCTGGGCCACTACTGGCTCGTGTTCAGCCACTGCCAACCAGCACCTCAGGTCCTTTACCTCTGGGCAGATTTCTAGCCACTCTTCCCCAAGCCTGGAGTGCTGCATGGGGTTGTGACCCAAGTGCAGGACGTGGCACTTGGCCTTGTTGAGCTCCATCCTGTTGGTCGTGGCCCATGGCTCCAGCCTGCCCAGATCCCTCTGCAGAGCCTCCCTGCCCTTTAGCAGGTCAACATTCCTGAACAACTTAGCCCTGTCCCAGAGGTGTCCCTTGCTTCAAATGCAGAGTTGCCGAATTATTCATAACGACACAAAAAGAGCTTTAGGAAAGGCAGCTCACTCAGAGGAGCTGCCTGCCAGCAGCTGAGGACAGCAAGGCATGGGGAGTCTGATCATGCAGACATAGAATCACCAGGTTGGAAGAGACCCACCGAATCATCGAGTCCAACCATACCTATCAAACACTAAACCATGCAGGACGAGGCAGCTGATGGGGCTTGAGGGGGGAACTGCAGCCCCAGGAGCCTGGTTTTGGAGACCCCTGAGTCTTGTCCCAGGTCTACTTGGAGGAAATGCTGCTACCTGACTCAGCAGCACACACAGAAATGAGAAGACCTTTCAGCTCCTATCCCACTGCATGCAAAGGTAGAGGGACCCTGTGCTCACAGTGCTATTTTGGCCAGACCAGCACATCTCCAACCCGAAAACAGCCTCTCCAACCACCTCTAAAGTTCTCCTTTGCAGAAAGGTTTAAAAACCCATCACCTTTGCTTCAAGGAGTTTGCTTGATCCAAGAGAAAGTGCAATGACCCATGGATATAACTCTAGGAAGGTTGCATCAACCTTGGCTGCGAAGTTGCTCTTTTCTGGTTGGGTTATTTGAGTTATTTGTCTTAATGAGCTATTAATGAAATGTTTGGCTGTGAGGGTGGGGAGGCCCCGGCCCCAGTTGTGCAGAGAAGTGGTGGCTGCCCCATCCCTGGAGGTGTTCAAGGCCAGGTTGGATGGGGCTTGGAGCAACCTGATCCAGTGGGAGGCATCGCTGCCCATGGCAGCAGGCGGTGTAACTGGATGGGTTTCAAGGTCCTTTCCGACCCAAACCATTCCATGATACTATCATCATTCACATCTGCAGACTCTGAAGAGTCACACATCTCTCTAGGATGTTCCTAAAACAGATTATTTTCCAGACAGAGAAGTTCTTGTGTTGGAAATCACTAATGGCTGTGCGAGTATAAGCAGGGCTAAGGGTACCACCTCATGTTTTAACGGGTTTGATTTAAGAAGAAATGCATCCATCCATCAGTAAAACAAGCAGGGAAAAGAAGGATGCAGCTTTCCTAAGTGATCCTGCCAAAGTCTCCCTGTCCTCCAGCCATGGAGTTTGAGCACAGAAGCACATCGCCAGTGAGGTGACCTTTTCAATGTGCGCTTTTGAACCTTGTGATATCGGTTGGAAGAAAATAAGCCTGCGTCTTTGTAGGATAATTACAGCACAGCAGGCAGGAGCTGACGGCAGTGAGCGAGCAGGCTCTGGGAGTCCTTGGGGATATTGTCTGCTGGCTGAGTGCCAGACACGGAGGCAGAGGTAAAGCAGTGGAAATCTTATCACTGAAATGTGGCCAATCCACACAACGGAGATGATCCTGGAAAACGCAGGGACCCAGAGGATTTTGCTCTCCTTTGCTTACCTTACAGGAACCCAGAACAAATCCCTTTGCTTTGCAGCCCAAAAAGCCAACCACGTCCTGGGCTGCATCCAAACCAGTGTGACAAGCAGGGAGGGAGAGGACCCTGTCCCTCTGCTCTGGTGAAATCCCACCTGCAGCCCTTTGTCCACATCTGGAGTCCTCAGCGCAGGAAGGACATGGACCTGTTGGAGTGAGTTCTGAGGAGACCATAGAGACGGCCAGAGTGCTGGAGCACCTCCTGTACAGGGACAAGCTGAGAGAGTTGGGATTGTTGAGCCTGGAGAAGAGAAGGCTGCCAGGAGACCTTATTTTTAAATGGAGAATGAAGAGGACCACTCCCCCATCCAGCTGAGTGAGTGCAGGGATAGGATGAGGGGGAATGATTTTCAGCTGCATGAGGGAGATTGAGATGAGATTTCAGAAAGAAATGTTTTCCTGTGAGGGTGGGAAGGCCCTGGACCAGGTTGCCCAGAGAAGTGGTGGCTGCCTCATCCCTGGAGGTGTTGAAGGCCACGTTGGATGGGTGTTTGAGCAACCTGATCCAGTGTGAGGTGTCCCTGCCTGTGGCAGGGGTTGGAACTGGATGGGATTTGATGTCTCTTCCAACCCAAACCAATCCATGATTCTATGATCCATCCCAGGTTTCTGACACATCTCCCAAGGATTAGGGATTTTGGTAGGTTTAGGTTAGGAGGTGTTAGGCTCAGACCAAAGAAAGCACTTCTTCACCCACCACATTGCTAACCTGTGCAAGGCTGTAGATGGTTAAAATTCTGCATGGGTTGAGGAGCAGACCAGAGACCTTCCTGGGTGACAAAAATCAACTTTGACAATGTATGGAGTCATATAATCATTAAGGTTGGATATCTCATCCAGTCTAACCATCATCCCAACCCCACCGTGCCGACTAAACCACATCTCAAGTGCCATGGCCACACGTTTTTTGAACCTCTTTAGGAAAAGGGACTCCACCACTGTCCTAGGCAGCCTCTGCCAGGGCTTCACCACTCTTTTGGTAAAGAAATTGTTCCCAATATCCAATCTAAACCTCCTCTGGTGCAACTTGAGGCTGTTTCCTCTCATCCCATCACTTGCTATGTGGGAGAAGAGCCTGACCTCTGCTTGGCTCCAAACTCCTTTCCAGGAGCTGCAGAGAGCGATGAGGTTCCCTCTCAGTCTCCTCTCCTCCACACTAAACAGCTCCAGGGGCCTTCAGGCACTCCCAGAACCCCTGGGCACCAGACCCTTCCTCAGCTCTGATCCCTCAAGGTCTTTCTTGGTGTGAGGGGCCCAAAACTGAACCCAGGATTCGATACACAAACCACCAGCAGCTCAGGAAGCCCCACAACTGCAAAGATCAGGCAAAGAACTATTTAATGAGGGTCTGACCCATCCTCATCGGCCTCCCATCTGGTCTCAGGCAGGGGGAGGCTGACTCAATCCCTGTCACCATCCAAGGAGGCTCTGCAGATCTCTCCGGTGACCTCAGCTGTGCAATGAACCTTCTCAGTCTCATGCTTTGCTCCTGGTCACTTTCAGCAGCTTGAGCAGCTGAGTTTATCCCAGTGATAAAGATAATCACGAGGCCAGAAAAGAAAGCAAGCAGATCTTTATATAACCACAAATCCAAGGCAGGCTGCTCTGACACATATATTATTTGCAATGTCTTAGATAACTCAGGCTTAAATATTTCACGCAACCTGCTCCCTTGCCATTATTCTCTTCCGCCTCACTGGGCCACTCAACATGAAAGCCGGAGATCTGTAAGCAGGCGAGGCACAAGCGATGGCTGAGAATTGATAATGGCATTAATATTTATAGAGTGCATTCATGTTTCACCCTCCTAACAGCCCCAAGGGATGGGGAAAGATGGGCTGAGCTGTGCAGGGGACGCAGCGAGATGATGCTGAGCAGGGTAATGCTCAGGACAGGGGAGTTATACTGCACGTCTATCTCAAAGGCAGATTAGGAGGTGTAAAACAACAGCAAACTTGACAGTTTAGCTGAGGAAAGGCTCTAGAGGACGCAGTGAAGTCTGGCAGGGTGGGTGAACACCAAGCTGTAAGGAGTTGGCAGGTTTAAATGTAATTAAATGCATTAAAAGCAGGGAATTCCATGCTGCAGGGCACCAGGGGAGCAAACAGGGAGTTCAGAGGCTAAAGACGCTCCTGAGCCATTAAACACAGATTCATCACCTCTGAAAAATGAAATTACAGCATCATAGAATCATGGAATGGTTTGGGTTGGAAGTGACCTTCAAGCCCATCCATTTTTAACCCCCCTGCCATGGGCAGGGGCACCTCCCACTGCATCAGGTTACTCCAAGCCCCATCCAACCTGGCCTTGAACACCTCCAGGGATGGGGCAGCCACCACTCCTCTGGGACAGGGCCTCCCCACCCTCAAAGCAAAACATTTATTTCTAAGATCTCATCTCATCTCAATCTTCCCTCTTTCAGCTTAAAATATGGTAAGGAAGTTCCTGAAGAAATATCATTGCGGATTTCTCTTATTCTTCTGACTTTCTTTCTCTCCTCCCAGGGAAAATAAGAACCTGAAGTCCTCCAGCTCTTTACTGCTGTGGTGCAGCCATTGGCTGGGGGGTGAAAGTAGGCAGGAAGACATACTAATGGTCTTAGGTGAGGGACATGGACCTCTCCATGCCCATCCCTGCTCAGCCCAGCTGCCCATGGCCCAGTACAAGAACCACTGGGTTGTTTTGGAGCAGGGCTTACAAAGAAGACACTGCAGAACACGTTAAATTCATGTTTGTGGTGGTGTTTGAGCCACCCCAACGAAGTGCTGAATAATTTAGTCCTTAAAAAATTGAGGACAGTGTTTCTCGGAGCTTTACTAGCACCACAGCTCTGATCAATCCTGCAATGGGTTTTGCCACTGTTGTCCAAGTACTATTTATTTTTCATGAGCCTGACTTAACGAAGGGTTGTGCTGTCATTAGCCAAGGCTGGAACTGGACCTGTGGGACTCAAATGAGACAAAGTATGAGGATGTTGTTGAGGATGTCAGACCACAGAAGAACAAATAGTACTTGAAGCAGATCCAAGCTCCTGGCAAGGTTCCTTTCCATTGCCACCAGTTTCTTCTTCCTGATAAACTTTGTGCCTAGGTTTCCCTATCCAGAAATCTAACTCCTTATAGCCTAACTCCCTTACTGAGGGACCTCGGGATGTTTAGCCTGGAGAAAAGGAGGCTGAAGGGAGACCTCATCACTGTCCACAACAGCCTGAAAGGAGGTTGGAGCAAGGTGAGTGTTGGTCTCTTCTCCCAAGTGACAGGCAATAAGACGAGAGGAAATGGCCTCAAGTTGCACCAGGGCAGATTCAGATTAGACATCAGGAACTATTTCTTCACTGAAAGGGTTCTCAGGCACTGGCAGAGGCTGCCCAAGCTGGTGATTGAGTTGCCATCCCTGGAGGTGTTTAAAAGGTGTGTAGACGAGGTGCTCAGGGATGTGGTTTGGTAGCAGAGAGGTACTGTTAGACTCAATGATCTTAAAGGTCTTCTCCAACAAAGTGACTCTATGAATGCAGTGAGTCCACACATTGTTTAGAAGGTCGCCAGGTCTTGCAGGTGGCCCCTTCTCTGTAGGCTTTAGCTTGTGGAATGCTACCGCCTCTAGCGATGATCTGGTGCCAGAGAGCTGAGACATGTTGGATGATTGCTCAGCTCAAGGGATTAGATCACATCCTGCTACAGCGGCTGTGCCAGGCTGTCCAAGACATGGAGAGCCTCAACATCAGATGGAACAACTCACTCCATCCAACCTCCCAGCACTGTGAGGGTGGGAGGGCTCCAAGGAAATGCATGCAGCGGTTAAAAGGAGTTTATATAATGGCAGAGAAAGGGAAAGTTGGTTTTGATGTGTTCCCAGGAGAAAGAATTCCTTCAAATCTCTCTGTAGAAATGCCCACAGGGCCTTCGAAAAGCTTTCTAAGGGAGCTGGATCACACCCACCATTGGCCTCAGAGCCATGTGGAAGCCAAAGATCAGCAAGCCCAGGAGATGTGCTGCTGAAAAAACAGCATTTTGAGGGAAATCAGCCTGTTTCAGGCTGGGTCCTGCCAGGGATGAAGGCAACAACTCTTCAGCACGGAATATCAGTGAAACAGCATCCCAGGACACTGTCCTCAGTGCCTCAGCCCTGTGCTGAACAAGGACCTAAACTCCTAATGCTCTTCATGGTAAATCAAGTGCCCTTTTGTGGGTTACATGCAAGATGTGCTCTTCAGGGGGGGCATGGACAGGAAGAGGTGGCAAGAGGGAGAGGACAGATGGTAGGACAGCAGAAGGACTTGACAAGCATGTGAAGCATGTAAAGTCATGCAAGATCCTAACGTATGAGAGAGGAGGTCAGAAACCCTCCTCAGAGAGACACTTCCCTTGAAGATGTCCCCCATGGGCCAGGACTAGTGCCAACTTAATCTGGGTGGTTTGAATCTTTGGCGAGATGGACAAGCCCAGAAGAAACGTGACAACTGGTTTAATGGGAGTTTTCCATCAAAGAACCCAAATGCAACTCCAGATTTGGATCCTGAGAAGGGATTTGCTCAGTCTGGTCCCTGAAAGGTGTTACCCATCACACTCTTCCTCATCTCCAGCACGGTTTGTCCCAAGTTCAGCTCAAAAAAAAGTTAAACTCGAGTTCACACTGGGAAATGGAGAGTCCCATCTCCCCAAATACCCAGATGTTGCACAAGGAAAAGGACTAAGTTATTATCAAAAGGACAAGGTCATAGAATCTTAGAATGATTTGGGTTTTAAGGGACCTTAAAGCCCATCCAGTTCCAAGTCCCTGCCATGTTGCTCCAAGCCCCATCCAACCTGGCCTTGAACATCTCCAGGGATGGAGCAGCCACCACTTCTCTGGGCAACCTGGGCTAGGACCTCCCCACACTCCCAGGAAAGCATTTCTGCTTAAGATCTCATCTAAATTAAACCATCCACCCTCATCCTAGCCCTGCAGTCCCTGATCATGAACCCCTCCCCAGCTTTCCTGGAGCCCCTTTCAGTACTGGGAGGCTGCTCTAAGGTCACTCTGCAGTCTTCTTTTCTCCAAGCTGAACAACACCAACTCCCCCAGCCTGGCCTTTTATGAGATGTGCTCTGGCCTTTCTATCATCTCTGTGGCCACCTCTGGAGTCACTCCAACAGATTCATGTCCTTCCAGTGCTGAGGACTCCAGAGCTGGATACAGGGCTCCAGGTGGGATCTCACCAGAGCAGAGCAGAGGGGCAGAATCCCCTCCCTGGCCCTGCTGGTCCCACTGCTTTGGATACAGCCCAGGACACAGTCTGGCTTTCTGGGCTGTGAGCTCCCATTGCCAACTCGTCTTGGGCTTCTCAACCCCTTGCACCACAAGTCGTTTTGAGATCTTCTAAGTCCATTTACCCCCCTAGCCTGGAATTGTGCTCATGGACTATTTTAAGTGGCCCATCAGTTGCTGGAGAAAACAAAGGTCTCCATTAGCTGAGCAGCCGGTGGCAACTAGACAGGAGATGACACCTCCTTGGAGAGCATGGGAGCAACCATGCACTGTGGGATGCTGCACCTCTCCTCCAGGACCCAGCAAGGCACTGCTTGCCTCCAGGGATGCTGGCTCAGCGCAGACACGGTCTCCTTGTTCTTACTTAGTCCAGGCAGCAAATCAGCTCCTCAAACCCGCCCAGGGTATCCAGCAAGGACAATTTTCTCCAGCTGGAACATGAAATCTGCATTAGGCTTAGTCATGCGTGCCTGGAGTTACCACATCTCTGCTGACCTGCTGGCATCTGCAAACACTGGGTTAAACAGAGCAGAGGTGTTGGCTGATCCATCTCACAGTGACATTTCCGACAGCCAAAAGCAAGTGCTGATGTCTGTAAGCTCTTTCAGCATCTCTAACTCGATTGCGCTGGAGCTTCCATACCCAGCCCTGCTGCAGCTCTGAGGCAGCCCAGGGAAAATGAAGCCGATGGCTACAGGCAAATCTCCATCCCTCCTCTGGTGGGACTGCTGGCGTCACACCAAGCTTGGAGCAGATCCCCACCACTGCAGCTGCCCTTCCCCTTGCTTCTTCCTGTCTGCAGTGAGGCTCAGGCTTTGCTCATGATATGGGGAGCAGCAGTTTAAAACCCATGGGGCTGCACACGAGGGAGAGAGCACAGCTGGAGGTCCGATTTCCACCTCCAGGCTGAGTCAGGCAGGGGACAATTGATGCTGAGAAGTGAGGATAATCATAGAATCACAGAATCGTTAAGGTTGGAAAAGACCTCTCAGCTTATCTGGCCCAACTGTCAGCCCAACCCCATCGTGCCTGGTAAACCACGTCCCTGAGGTGGGATCTCACCAGAGCGTCCCTGAGGTGGGATCTCACCAGAGCAGAGCAGAGGGGCAGAATCCCCTTCCTGGCCCTCTGGTCCCACTGTTTTGGATGCAGCCCAGGACACTGTTTGGCTTTCTGGTCTGTGAACACCTGTTACCAGCTCTTGTTGAACTTCTCATCCCCAGCACCCCAAAGTCCTTTTCCTCAGGGCTGCTCCAAATCCATTCTCCACCCTGTCTGGATCTGTGCTTGGGATTGCCCTGACTCAGGTGCAGGACTTTGCCCTTGGCCTCGTTGAACTTCACAAGGTTTGCACAGCCCCACCTCTCCAGCCTGTCCAGGTGTTTCTGGATGCCATCCACCCCCTTCAGCACACTGACCACTCTACACAGCTTGTTGCCATCAGCAAATTTGCTGATGGTGCCCTCAGTCCCACTGTGTGTCTGCAACAAAGACGTCGCATTGGAACCACCAATTCCAATAGCAGTGTTGCTTCTTTTGCTAAGAAACATGACTTTTTCTTCCTCCTCTTTGTCACCCTTGAGAGGTTTCCAGCTTAAAGCACATCATGAAACGTGCCATGAAGATGCACCATGTGAACAACATATACACATGTGGGATCTTCTACCAGAGCATAACCACTTTCCAATCTTCCTCCATCTAAGTCACCTCACCAAGGACTTTGCTTATCCCCAAGGATGCTTTGAAAGCATCACCCATGACATACCTCAGTGAGAGTGGAGGGGAAAGCCACCTCGTGCAGGTAGAACTGGGGCACACACTGGAAAGTGACTGTGAGTATGATGCCCAGGCAGCCGAGGTGCAGGCGGGCGGCCTGGAAGACGTCCGTGTTGATGGACTCGGAGCATTCCAGGATCTCCCCGGAGGCTGTCAGCAGTGTGAGTGCGATGACCTACCACGAGGGGAGCAAAGCCGCAGTGAGCATCCAGTGTGTCCCATCTCCATCCCAAGACCCTGCATCCATCCCAAACCTTACAGCTGGGGTTAAGCAAGGAGAATCCCATATCACAACCAGCATCACAAGGTGCATTTGGTGAGCTTGGCTCCACCAGCCCCTTTTCTGCCATCTTTGATATAGTGATAGAAATGGATTCTTTTCTCTCTGGAGGATGCACACTATCAAGCACAAGGATAGAGGAGCTTTGGACTGGATCACATTCACTCTGGCAGATGGGGAAGTCTGCGTGTGCAGGGGGCACTTGGAGGTCTCCCATAGCAGTTCTATCCCAGGACAGGACCCCTCCTGCTTGCTGAGTACAGCACGCTCCTTCCTTACCAGACCCAGACTAGATGATGGGATCTCTACCCCAAAGCCCTCAAATGCTGATGTCCGTGCATCAACATGCTCCCAACTCACCTGGGTGGGGAGGATGCCATGCTCGATTCCGGTGTTGTGTGTCCCTGTCCCGATCACACCAGCCGCTGTCACCTCAGAAACGGCTCCTAAGCTGGAGGCAGATGAAGGGGCTGGTGAGGATCCAAGCACGTGGGACGTGGCGCAGAGCACAACCCACTGTGCCAGGCAGAACACTGTGTGCAGAACTCCTGTGCCTGTTCAGAGTCTCCCAGGATAACTTCTCCGCCCCAGTGAATAAAGTTTTCCACCCTTGTGGGTACCTTGCAACAACATGTGGGTTTGTTGGCTACATGTTAACATCTCCATCTATCAGGATGTCACTACATTCCACAGGGAGGAAGGGGTGGCTGGTGTGCACAGGTCACTATGGTCAAATGAATTGTGACCCTTCTCACATCCCTATCTCTCCCCATCAGCCCAAAGGGACTCACTGGAGTGGGGAAATCATTTCCATATGTGCTCAGAGCATGGGGTGAAGAATCTGGGTTTATCCCAGAAAGATCACTGAGGAGGAGGACTGGAAGCAGCATCTGCAAGCGTGAGGTCTGCAGACCAAGATCCATCCCTCCAACCTGGGCCAGGGCCTCCCCACCCTCACAGGAAAACATCTCATCTTAATCTCCTCTCTTTCAGCTGAAAACCATTCCCTCTCACCCTATTCCTGCACTGCCTGATCAAGAGCCCCTCCCCAGCTTTCCTGGAGCCCCTTTCAGTACCAGGAGGTTTCTCTAAGGTTTCCCCTCAGCCTCCTCTTCTCCAGACCAAACAGCCCCAGGGCCCTCAGCTGCTCCCAGAAACCCTGGGCTCCAGACCCTTCCCCAGTTCTGTTCCCCTTCTCCGGACCTGCTCCAGCCGCTCAATGTCTTTCATGGACTCAAGGGTCCAAAACTGAATCCAGGATTTGAGGTGTGGCTTCACCAGCTCTGAGTGCAGGGGGTGATTCCCTCTCTATTCCTGATGACCACACCAGTTTTGGGAGAACCACACATGTTGGAGGCAGTTGGATCAGCTGTGATCAGTTTGAGGCATCTCATCCTCTGCACCAGGACAGCCCTTGACCTCCAACCAATCATGTCCACCTCCTCTTCCGGGGACAGCAGACATCCCAAGGCAAAGCAGAGCAAAGATTATCCCACGCCTCCTTCTAAGATCTTCCAACAACCATCAAAAACTGATTTCTACCTGATTTTTGTTTGCCAACAACCTCCATTGCCTCTGCCTGGTGTCAGTCTCTGCCCCATGCAAGGCATCCCCAGGGGGGGTCCTCTCATCTTTTTAGGGCCAGGAAGCCCAGTTTTCCTTCATAAGAGGGAAAGGACCAGCCTGGTGTGTGCAATGAGAACTTAGGATTGGTGTGGGGATAAAGGCTCCCTTCGTCCAGCCTCTTGTTGCAAGGCAGGATCAGCTATTCCACCACAGAGGGGACTGAGCTGTGGTCTGCAGAACCCTGGTGGAAGATCAGATCTTGAAGTAAACACTCTTGTTCTGCAGTGAAAGCGCTTCAAACATCCCTGGTTTGTCATGTTCTAGCACTTGACCTGGGGCAAGGATAGATCCCTTGGAGAACACCCAGTGATGGCCCTGTACACGTGTCCCACTCACTTGGCCAAGGCCAGTCCATGCTTGCTCAGCTCGATGTTCAGATCTGAGAGGAAAATCCCACCTTCCACTGTCACTTGCTGCTTCTCCTTGTCTACCTGCAAAGGATGGGGTGTGAGAGGAGAGGGGAAGGTCACACAGCCTGGAGAAGAAACATCCCATGGAAAACATCCCTGCTCTTACCAATTTGATAATGTCTATACAAGAGAGCTACGTATCATGAGAGACTTGCTCCACCCCGAGCTGCCACCTCTCTGTCCTTCACCAGACCTAAATCTCATCCAACCCAGTGGTGCTGATGTTTCCTAACCCTGGTCCAGACACTGCTTTTCTCCATCTCAGGGGTGTGTGACCTCTCCCATAACATCTCACAAGCGATGAAGGGTAATGCAAGGGAGAAGACATTCCCCTAGCAAAGCTCTACCTTCAGCTCTCTTGTGTTGCCCAACCAGCTTCAGCCTGGTCCTGGTGGAAGGACAGCTTAATTCCATTAGGAATCCTTCCCGATGTCATCAAAAGGACCAGTCTCCTACAAGGACATTTCCCATGTGGTGAAAGAACAAGCCATGGATGTTCAGCCAAATCTTTGCCAGGATACTGTGCCTAAGGCACCTTTGTAAGCTCCAGAACCTCCAACCCATCCAGTAGATCATGATGTGATGAGGACAATGTGCCAAGATTAAGCCCTTGGTGAATGCATGCTGAGAAGACATCACTTCTTTGCATTTTTATAGCTGCTTCAAGGGCTTCCAGTGCACAAGGGAGACTTTTACATTGGGGAAATGTGAATTCCCCAGTCTTGTACCACTGTTTCAGGGTCTGGTTTGAGAAAACTCCTGCCTGTGAGGAGAGGAAAGTCTCTCCATCCTTTCTCCTCCCACCCTGCGTATGGCAGTGTTGGTACAATGCCCTTGGTGGCTACCTGAGCAGGGCTGCCACCACATTTCAGGGCTACCACGCCACCTTCCAGAGGCCGGTCTCACCTTGAGGACCCTGTTCATCTTCCCCGTGTGGATCATGAAGTCATCAGTGCAGGCGATATCTGAAGGAGAGTGACCACCGCCCACCACCTTCACCCTTTTGTCCCGCTGCCTGGCCATATCCAGGATCTGCAGAAATAACAGGCAAAGCCCTGAGCATCCAACATTTCCTTCAAAGTCAAGTGCTATGGGCAGTGCCAGAGGCACTATGAAACACCCCAAGCTCAAACCTCACCCATGGTTGACATCCATTTACTTGGACAACTCATTATCTGCGTTTAACACCACGCTTGGAGCCCAGACACTTCCTAAGACAGTTCTTGGGATCATTCTCGGAGTTGGAATAGATGATCTTTAAAGGTTCCTTCCAACCCAAACTATTCTATGATCTCAAAAGTGGCAATGCCCACCTAAGACACCCTAGGGTGACAGGCATTTGTGGGGTAACAAAAGTGACATAGGAGTCCTGCCCATCAGCACGGCATCTGGGGCAGGCAAGGATCCCGGAAGGATACCAGATGCTGATGCCCAAGGAACGGAGTCCACCTGGGGCCAGGCCTGCTGGTTCTCTGCATCTTTCAGGTGTTTGACATGTCTGGTGGAGAACATGTACAGTTTAGTATGCTGGGCCATCTCCTGGGGCTAAGGGAGGGACTCATGCTGTCACTATGTGCGATCTCTCTGAGTGAACACATCGAAGCACCACGGCTTTTCCTCCTTTTCATTTGAGAATCCTCCTCTTCCAAGATTGTCTCTTGGAAGCATCCTCCTTACCTCCCGGATCTCCTCCACCGAGGTGGGCTGGAAATACAGCTCTGGAGAGGAGCCATAGGTCTTGGCCCAGTTCTGGAACTTGACTCCTCCTTGACCATGAACCTGGACCAAAAACCAAGAGCTAAAGCAGAAGAAAGCAAGTGCTCCCCACACACTTTTTCACACGACCCATTTTTCCCCTGCCAAGACCACCGTACCAGAGCCAGGCTTCCAAAAATATTAATTACTTGTAGACAAAGAGGTTCACGTCAGTACCTTGAGTACGCAGAGCGAGATGTCTTCACGTGAGCAAGTCAGCGTGGTTTGCACAGCCTCTTCTGCTCTGCTCTGATCTCCCCCCAGACATGGTCTCAGCACCCATACCTCCCTCATGTCCCAGTGTTCTCAGGTGGCCTCAGCATAAGAGGCTGACTGAGACCAGGCCAGGACTTCACTCCAGCCTCAGTTGTCCAACCTGAGACATTGTCCCCAGGCCTGGCATGAAGGGGTGCAGCCAAAAGACCCAGCTCCATCTCTTCTCCACCCAAGGAAAGGCATCTCCAAGGTGGTTTGGATGGGTCCTGGCTGGACAGGACAGAGAAATCATGGATGCCCCATCCCTGAAGGTGTTGAAGGCCAGGTTGAGGCTTGGAGCAACTTGATCCAGTGGAAGGTGTCCTTGCCCACTGCAGGGTGGTTGGAACAGGACAAGCTTTAAAATCCCTTCCAGCCCAAACCATTCAATGATTCTATGATAGTTTTTTCCTGGCTGTGGCCAACGCAGCTGGAGTTTGGGCAAGGAAGGACCTAGGGGATCCTGGGGTTGGTCATTAATCCCAAGAGAAGACAATGAATCCCTCTGCCCCTGGCAGGACTGGATCCTGCTGTCCCACCCACACGTCTCACTTTGGCTGCAGGGAATGTTTTATTGCCTTGCCATCTCCTGCTGTATCCTTCCTCCCATTCCCTCCAGCTTCTTCTCTATCAGCAGAACTTCCACCTTCCACCTTCTCACCCAGGCTCCTCCCTCTTCCTTTCCCTTCATCTTTCTTCTCACAGAATCATTAAGATAGGAAAAGACCTCCAAGATCACCCAGCCCAACCCCACCATGCTCCCATGTTCCCAAGTGCCATGGCCACACGGTTTTTGAACCCTTCCAGGGATGGGGACTCCACCATGGCCTTGGGCAGCCTCTGCCAGGGCTTTGCTGCTCTTTCAGTAAGGAAATATTTGCCAATATCCAATCTAAACCTTCCCTGGTCCAACGTGAGTACATTGATAAGAATGGTTGGACTGTTTGGACTTGATGATCCAGTGGATCCTTTCCAACCCAGTGATTCTGTGATTCTACGATTTCCTCTCATCCCATCCATTGTCTCTTGGTAGAAGAGACCAACACCACCCTCCTTTCTGGGAGCTGCAGAAAGCAATGAGGTCTCCCCTCAGCCTCCTCTTCTCCAGACTAGACAGCCCCAGGGCCCTCAGCTGCTCCTTTAACTCCTGTCCTCCAGCCCCTTCCCCAGCTCCGTTCCCCTTCTCTGGATGCTCTCCAGACCCTCAAGGTCTTTATTGGAGCGAGGGGCACAGAACTGAATCCAGGATTCGAGGTGTGGCTTCCCTTCCTCTGATGGATTCAACTCCCACCCTAAGAGCAGCCCCCAAACTGGCTAAACTTCTTCCTCCAGGGGTGCAGAAGGGGCTCTCGCAGGGGTGTCTGCAGCATCCCTTCCTCTGCCACTCCCTTCTCCCACCACTCCAGCCTGCATTTAGGGGCTGGGCAGGGCAAGGGCACTGGATGGCCCATCACCCTGCCCCAGGGAGGTGGCTCTGCCTGGAGCCAGGGCCATCAGGAAGCTATAGCAGATAGCCCAGATAGCATCAGGGAGGGAGGAGGGGGGAGGAGGGGATGCTCTGCAGAATCCCCCAAGCGAGGTAAAACCCGGAGAGCCAGAAAGAGAGGCGGGGAGGCAGAAAAAGAACAAAATTGAGGAAAATGAAACCCCTATGGGTTTGAAAACACTCCTGTTCCACAGCCTGACCTGATTGATCCAGGGAATCTGTTGGCTTTCCTCACCCCTCTCTTTTCTTATTTCTCTTCCTGCCATGTTGGTTATTAAATCCATATCAAAAGCAGCAATAAAATCCGACTGTCCACCAGCCCCAACCACGGTGCGCGGCTTCACATTGCTTGGATCACCCCTCCCACCCCCCAAACTGGGAGATTCCCCTCTTGGCTTTTTCTCACCATCCTGCTGGCCTCTCCTGGAGATGTTGCTGGCTTGAGTAGGACTCTGGCGTTGAACGAGGGGCGATTCTGGCTGGACCAAGGTTGGAAGAGGTTGTTTCTGCCCTGTGGGTCAAGAAGGAGNTTGGCCTCTCCTGGGGATGCTGCTGGGTTGAGTAGGACTCTGGCTTCTTCAGCCCCGGGAACGAGGGGCGATCCTGGCCGGACCAAGGTTGGAAGAGGTTGTTTCTGCCCTGTGGGTCAAGAAGGAGCTTCTCTCCCGGCTGGAAGGATAATGAATAACAGCCCTTCCCTTGGGCTTTGCATGATTCCCTGGGGGAGGAGAGGGGCTGAGCTATTCCCAGGTGTTAAAGCAGGATCCGGGCATGGATTTGAACCTGGGGTCCCTACAGGGAGAACTTCAAACCCTGATGGTTTGGGGAGGAAGATGCTTCAGAAGGTTTTGGAGAGAAGCTGCTTCCCTTTTGGGGGTCCTTGCCCTGGGGCGAGGTCCCCTCAATCTTCAACCTTCACTTTGGGCAAGCTGCAAAAAAGAGAGGATAGGGAAGAGGCCTTTCCAGGTTTAGGGGGACCTAAAAGAGGGGTCACAAAGAGGGGTTCATGAAGTGGGTGATGCATCAGCGAAATGGGTACTGGAGGTCTTTACTCTCTGTCTTGCAAAGAGGACGATGCTCCGTGCCCTGCACGCTTGCCTCACACCCCAAAGTCCCTCTGCCACCCCCCTGGGATCAGAGGTGGGGACAGGATCTGGCTGGATAATGGGTCTCATCTGAAGGACAGGCGAGGAGTGGTGATTTGCAGTGCTCCGTGGCTGCGCTTTGGTGATAAGCAAAACCTCCCTGGTCCCTCATTAAGGAGGGAAAGATAACGATTGTTCTGAGCCAGCTAACTTAGGCAAGGTGACCTCTGGGAGCACAGCTCTAAGCCTGGAGCAGGCAGGGAACTTCTGCGGAGGGCAACCGCCTTCCCATGACCACAGGATGTTCGGAGACACAGCCTTTACAGAACAGTCACCAGCTGGAGGAAAAAATGCTGCTTCAGGTGTTGAGGCACTGGCACAGGTTGTCCAGAGAAGGTTGGGTGGAGACTGGATTGGGAGAAGCACTGGAAAGAAGGACATTGGTGTGTTGGTGAATGAGAAGCTCAACATGAGCTGGCAGTGTGCATCCCAGAAAGCCAAGCCCTGTACTCGGCTGCTTCCAAATCACTGGGAACAGCAGGGTGACCAAGGAGATTCTGCCCCGCTGGTCTACTACAGTGAGACCCCACCTGGAGCACTGCATCCAGTTCTGGAGTCCTCAGCAGTGGAAGGTCATGGATCTGTTGCAGTGAACCCAGAAGAGGTAATGAAGAAGATTCAAGGGCTGGAGCACCTCCCGTATGAAGACAAGGCTAAGAGAGTTAGAAAGAGAAGGCTCTGGGGAGA
>WAAB01009911.1:0-18305 GCA_013389865.1 Piaya cayana
TGGGTGCCTAATTGCCTTGGGCTCCTCTGAAGATCTCAGCTAGTACCATTGGCTACCTGGAGTGACCCATGGGCTACCCGCAGATTGCTCGCGTGCATTGGGAATGGTCAGATCTGCTGCCCAGACCAGCTTTCATGGGATGCATAATGACCTCCTGCTGGGTCCTGTGTCAAAACAACCTCTTTCTGTCAAAGAAAACTAATAGATGCAACATCTGATCTACTAGATTAATGCAGGACCCACATAAGCACACAGTGCTTGTTTTATTATTCCCATGAAATAAGGAGGGGAAAGAGAAGACAATGTTAATTCAGTTTTGGAGTAACTCTACTCTCCTAACTGGTACTATGCTGGATGGAGGAAATTACACCAGCCTCACTGGCAAGTGCTTTCTGTATTCAGTCTCATCCTTCAAAACTGCTGAGAGAGGCCAGAGAGACCAGTGCCGAGTACTTTATGCTCTTGTAGTTCTGACTGAAGCTTCTCAGGACACAGTAATCACCTTGCAGGGAAAAAGAGAAAGAAAAGGTCTCCAAATAGGCAATTTTATTTAATCTACTGATGTCAATAAAAATTGTTTTGCTTATCAAAACAGGCTAACCTCCTCAGGGCTTAATCTTCCACAGCAAAGAGGGCTTACAATGCCAGCTAAAGCTACTGGACACTTTTAATCTCCTGATTAAAAACAGGCCTACCACGATTGTATTTATCAGGAGCAAAGGTTGGAGGAGAAGGTTTTGTTTAGTGGGATCAAAACACTGACTGCAAATAACAGCTCTACATCTATATGGAGAACCCTCCCAAGAAAATCGCCTCTTTAGCAACACATCGGGTTCTGGTGGATCTTTCAGGCCACAGGTGAGAGAGAGCTCTGACGAAGTCAACGAGGATCCCAGTGTAGCACTGGACTCTCAGCATGAGGGACTCAGCTTAGTCCCACCAAGCCCATACCAGGGTCCAACAGATCTAATGGATCTCACATAACTGGACTAACAGTGACTTAAGGAGGCTTTGGATTGGGGCCTCTAGAAATGCAAATAAAATTATAAAACAGAAGGGAAAAAAAAAAGAAAAGAGAACAGCATACAACAGCTGTAGCCCCCCTAAGCCTTTCTTTTTTGTAACTGCTTCCCTTGGCAGCTTTATTTCATTTTATTATAATAAACTTCAAAAGGTGTATTTGATCTGCCAGCATGTTTTTCACTGTCCACCAGGAGTTCATTTCAGCTGTGCAATGTAGTGAGTACTGTACATTAGGTTAATTTTCATTTCAGCTGTACAACATACATTATTGTTTCACTGCTTGGCTTAAGTGAGCTCCTGGTGGATGCAGTCAGAAACATACCAGCAGATCAAATGCACTCTTTGAAGTTCGCTATAATGAAACATCTTTAAAAAAAAAAAAAAGAAAGAAAAAAAAAGAGGAAAAAGCTTTTAGAAACCTTTAAAAAATCCTGAATTGTTTGGAGCATTTCAATGTTTTCCCTTGTCCCTTCTAAAAGCAAGCAACGAGAGATTCCATCCTTTCTGGATTTTACTCCTCGCAGAAGTCCCATTATGGAGGTTGTTGAAATTAATCTCCTTGCTGCACTGCTCAGCTTAGAGGAACTTGGGGTGGACAGTGAGCTGTATCAGCAGATGCTGAGCACGGTGGCTTTAATGTTTACGCAGGCAAAGTGAGAAAACACCCAACTGAAATCACTGTGATTCAAAGGCAGGACTGGACTCGGAAGTACAAAGACAATCTTCAATTTCACTTCAGGAATGTGCAAAATGTAGTTCCAGATCTCAGTGATTAGAATGTGACCTTTGAAAATATTCCCATCCTCATCACAATGTCTCCTACAGTTCTCCAAGGATCCTACCCTTCTCACAAACTTCCATCAGTTCGGTTCAATCATACTTCTGGTTTCTTCATCCTCCAACTTATCTTGCCTCATTCTGCTGAGCCAGCAGAGAGTATAAATTGCAGAAAGGTCACCAAGACAGACAGGAATCTCTTACACCAAGTTTACCACCAGAAGATTGGAACATGGAGCTGCATCCAGGCTAATACATGCTTCACTGTTTCTGGAGGAGCCAAACCAATCCCAATTTTATGCAAACTTCACTGACTACAATTCTTCTGACTCAGAATATGTATAGTTTGTGACTAAATGGGATTTACCAAACAGGATTGGGTCTCCCTAGTAAGGCAGCCTCACCAAAAAGCTAAAAACCCCAGCCTACAAAAGAGCCCAAGGGAACATTAAAGGTGCTGAAGGTGGTGTGCACTTGGAACACAATTCTGCATGTTCAGCTAGTACTAAGCAAGCTCGGGGTTACTTCACAAGTGANCATTCAACTAGTACTAAGCAAGCTGTGTACCTATAGCTCGGGGTTACTTCACAAGTGAAACGTGTCTAACGGTCTCAACAGAGCACACCCAGACCTCAGTCCAGCTGACCACACTACCCATCTCCCACCACCTGCTGGTGATCCTCCACACCTCCCTGCTCACATCCACACGCGTGGTCACTGAGTAAATAGCTGACAACATGGTTTTTCAGGTCGAGAGGCTCTAAATGGCTCCATCCTTTCGTGAGATTTCTGTTGGGAATTCATAGAGCTGCGCTTCCCTCCTGTTATCATCTCACCACCAAGATCACATTTTGGATGGAGTAATGAGTATTTGAAACGCTCCCCACAGAAATGAAGAAAACCAAGACACTTTTTGTACACCATTAGTTTTATGCATCTCACAAGCGCAATTCCCCAGTCAGAAAATCTCCCACAGCTTTTGGGTTGCTATGAACAAAACAGCGTTGGACTCCTGATGAATAGCTCAGCTCAAAATACACTTGGAGGCTTTTCCTTGAATTTTAACTTGGAGTAAATAACCTACAGTGAAGCTAATTGTATTGAAAATTCAGAATATTGAGGAAATGTTACATGTGATAAATATTTACCCTGAAGGAATTCAAAGGGAGTCTGTAACAATTTATTTCTAACCAATACCGCGTAATATTAAATTGCGGGGAAAATGCAGCCCCAAACCCTATATTTTTCCAACTTGTACTAATGATCGTTCTTTGTGAAAAATGCCAGACAAGAATGTCCTTTAACCATGCAGCTATATACAATAATGCCGTTTTATACTCTGCGTTAGCATATTTCATCCTAACATACTTTGCAAAACAATGGATTGATTCTGCTTTCACTTAAACTGGTGTAACTAATTAGACCCAACTAGAATTACTCCTGATCCTATTCATGTAAACAGTCTTGATGACCTCAGCAAGGCTATTAGAGGAAATAAGGACTCACACAGAGTAAGGATTTATAGGCTCAAATCCTCTCAATTTGAAGGCTCAGTAAAATGCAGCCCATTCCGACACAGAAGAGAAAGTTGAGCTGTGCCCAGCTTAAGAGTGGAAGAGAGCGGGGAACGTTTTGGCCAAATAAAGTGGGAGAAAAATCACTCTTTGAAAGAAACATCAAATAAAAGACCTGGTACTGAGATTGTCAGAAAAGGGGACACAGAGAGAGGCTCGGAAATTCTGAAGGCACCGGTGGCACAGAGGCCACGAGCACTTAGCACCCCACAGTTTCCACCGAAGCACTTGATTGAGAAAAGTATTTGAGAACATGTTTATCCACACAGGATTTTTTCCTTTAAGCTAAAACAAGTGAGGACATGCGCAGAAACGTAAATGGTTTCATTTTGAGCTTGGCTCAAAAATACAGATCAACTTCCCATTTCAAATGAACTAGTACGTCCAGTCTTCTTATTTAGTACCTAAATTCAGCCCGTTAAGGTAATGTTAAAACAGACGATTATGAAATAAAAGGTTCTTCTAAAAAAAGGAAGAGGGGAGAGAAGCTATATTAATCACTACCAGAAAACATCTGTTTTTAAATGAGGTGTTTTTGATCTATACCGTTTGTGATGCAAGAGGAAAGCTTTACAATCCATATGACAACCAGATCTTCATTTTGTTGGGATTAGGGGTCAGCACAAGGGACTGGGGGAGGGAAGAGAGCAGGAGAGATACCTGTAATGAATGCCAGGGTGCTCACTCTATAAACACAACCTACAGAACATGAGCCGTAAGTTCACTTTCAAAATTTCAGCTTGATTTATAACAGGGTAAATCAATTAAAAGTTTAATCTCATTTGCAGCTATGAGAGCTTTCTCTTCAAATATCCTTAATTATACACCAAGGATGGTTTCAAACTGAAGATGCTGCAAACACAGACGCTTAGGAATAGTCACTTCACATGCACAATTAAGGACAACAAATATCGGCAGAAAGTTTTGCTACTGTTGACCATTTCTATAGTTGAAACTGTTTTAGAAAGGACATCATGGTCTTTCCCAGATGACAGCTGGGGAGACGGAGTGAGAGAATTGCTACCTGCCACCAGCAGACCAACATCAGAATCAACCAAGTTGCTGAGTCCTGTTCATTGGCTTTACTTATAAAGTGAAATGGCTTAAATAGAAAAAAAAGTGCAGAAGGCAATAGTCTTTTACCCAAGAATCAATTCTGAACTCATTCTGCAGCAAGTGAAGGACATCTTGACATGGAGAGAGTTACAACAGAATTCTGAGAGGTCTCTGCATCAGCCGCTTATTCCACCTTTATCTCATCCAGCAGCCGTGGCACTTCAGCTGACAATGCTTCAGACCACTCCTCTCTAAAATGACTGGAATTGGCTTTCTGATCTTACAGAATAGAGGTGCTCAGAAGTGCTTGGAGATCTTGAAGTAACAGCAAAAAGTAGTTTGGATTATATTCCAACAAGTATGCTTGCTGTACTTATTAACTTAGACGGTAGTTATGTCTATTCGCCTGGTATGCCAGAGACTGTAATAAAAACCCATCTGGTTTCTTCCCACATGAGTAGAAGTTCCTCCCACCTCTGCATTCCATGGGAAGCAGGTAATGCAAAATGCATTTCCTTGGAGGATTCTGTTTCATCCATCCCTTGTCACCACCTTTCCTTTACATTCTCTCCCCTCAGCTCAGCTGACAAATATTGCCTTAGAAATATCTTCGTACCATTTTATTTTTCTGCACCTGCTCACAACAAATTCTGGAATCAACCTCAATACTTGAAAGGGGAGCTTCAGACCCCAGGAAATTCTGGGAAAATACCAAAAGCACCATTCGAGCAACACATTTCCTCTTGCATTATGAAAAAATAATCTATGTTACAAGGGTAGTGGAAGTTTATTTTTCACTAAGACCGGCATAAGCATCTGACAACCTGTATTACAATGAACATTATTATTTTAACATTGTGTTTAGCATTGCTCCTTATCTTTACCAGTACACACAGCAGCGTATGGCAGGTTGAACAGGCTAAGTGAATACATGACTCCCCCTCCTCCTTTTATTCCCTTCGCGTTTTAACCGTACACAAGAGTGTATGATTAAAATGGCTTAATTAATCCTGAAAACTTTAAAGTGATGGTGAGGGGAATATTCAACTCGCGTACAAATGCATACAGCTACTTCCAAGAGAGATGCTCAGGATCCTCTGAAGTGCCTGAAGGAGACTCCACTATTACGTTTGCACCTTCACACAAGATTGTGGATAAGAAGCAGACTCCTGCCTGCCTGCGCCCACCAACCATAGGCCAAAGGGCACTACAGCCCCTGCAAGTGTTTTACGTCCAAGTACCTTTCCCAAGAGACCATCCAGGCATATATTCATGGAAGAATGGAAAATCAGACAACAAGCTTTTCTGCTGCACGAGCAACACGTTCTTCCTATCTTCCTCCAATTCTCCAGTCCATCCACAGATGCCCAGATCACACACCTTTGAGACCAAAGCAAGTTTTGCCACTTCCATTGCATGGTAAGGGCACAATCTTTTGGTTTGGATCCTGGACCCACTGTGGATATGCATACCTCTGTCACCTCGTGATTACTGCGACCATGACGTGCTCTCAGCAGGTTTACATCTTTAGGTCAGTTGGAAATTTGAGCTGGAGGAAAAGGCTGCTGCCTGCTTATTAAGTGGTGTGTCACAAGGAAAGCTTATTACAGCCACGCTCTGGAATCTGTGTTGGCTTCTGATTAGTTTTCTGGTAGAATTAAGGTTTTGGTTTTGACCTACAAAGCAGTGAATGCTTTGGGCACTAATTACTTAAAAGCTCATTTCTCTCTCTGCATAGTAACATGACAAGTCATGGTTAGTGGGTGTTCTTGAGCTGACAGTCCCTTGGGGGGGGTTGTCTTCATTGCAAAGTTAACTTAAATAACTCAAGTCCTATCAACACACAGGGGCCCTTAACTCAGAGCTCCGACGTGCTCTTTAATTCTCTCATCAAGGGACATAAGTTAAACCTTATGCACTGCTAACACTCAGGCTAATGTGACAGATCCATCATGTGAGCACTGGCAACTGGAACGTATGTGCAGAGAGTTGCTTAATGTCGTTCCCAGCATCCCCAGAAGGACAAACAAGGGCTGCCACCATTAGCTGAGTAATGAAGTGCCCAAAGGTGCTGTTACCCAAGGAACGTCGCCTGGACCAAAAAGGAGTAAAGCAGCAAGATCCCAGTGCAATAATAGCAACCCTTTGGTTGCCTTTGTGAAAGCCACTTGAGTGCAGGTTCCTTGTGTTAACCCTTTAGAAGAGGCAGAGTGACAAACAGTGTAGGTCAGGTGGAACTGGCCTTTGCCAGGGGAGTCTTTAGCTCTAAAATTGCTGGGATTTATTTGACCTTCTGGACTTCCTGCAAGATCCAACTTTTCTCTGGGGCTAACAGAACTCAGACAGCTGGTTATGATAACTGCTGCTGCTCTGGTCTTTTAGCTCCTTCTGTTAACCACAGATTAAGTTTAAAGATGGTCAGTGGATAAGAAGATAGCAGTAATTTGAATCAATTTTGTATATTTTAAAAATATATTCTCAAAAGCCCCTACAGTTTAGGTTTGTTGCATTTAATTAAAGGTTGAACCAAAGAAGATCTGCACCCACGCTAGCTACACTGCACAGACTGCAAAGCAATATTAATACACAAAAAAATGTGCCACCCATTCGGAGGTTCACATCCTGGTCCTTTCCTTAAGCTTTCGGCTTATCCAGCATTCTCCAGGAAGACTTTCGCACTGTCTACCTTCAAGTGCCAACCACTGAAATGAGAAGGCAAGTAACAAATCGCCATTAAATATTTAACTGATTGCCCAACACCCTACTTGTTGCTAAACCTCCTGAATTCAGATGGATGCAAGCAGATGACAGTAGTGGAACACACTGTGGAGAGCAAACCCTTGCTGCTGAGAAAAACACCCATGTGTTCAGGGTGTCCTGAGACACACAGCCAACTGGGTTGCTGCTTCACACAGCAGCTTCACACTGAGAACCAAACCTTGGTAAATCCTACCACAATACATCAACATCTATTCCAAAGAGACAGCTGAATCTATTTAAAATATACCTGCTTCCCCTCCAGCTTTAAGTTTTGTTTCCTTAGATAGTCTTTAGTCCAGTTCCATGCTTCGTGTGTTTTGCAACTGATCCTTTGGGCTCCTTTACACTCTCAGGGCACAGACGACTTTCCATAATAAAGAGATCTTTAATAAAATACTTAAAATGCTGAGTAACACTGACTCCAGGCCCACAAGGATCTCATCACCTACCCAGTGGGAAACAAAGCAACAATTCCTAAGAGCATTACAATCCCCACTTTTGCTGCCATGAAGTATCTTCTTGGTACTTCCCTGGATTAAACTTCCCTGTGACCGCAAGAGTTTACAGACCAGTAACTCAGATGTAACTTCTAAATCCCAACATCGTACACATGCCACTCAGTAACAGTTTTCATATGTCAACAATATAATGCAATCCAGTTACAAAGTCCAGATAGGATAAAAAAAGGTCAGTTTAATCATGAGAGCCTCCTTTATTGGTTTCACCTCTGATACCACTTGTTAGTCAAAAAAAGGGGCTTAAACCATATGCTTCCTTCAAGACAGAGGGATAATATTATTTATCAGTCAGCAGTTTCTGCACTACAACTTCTATACATAAGGATAATGAATCCCTAAATCTGACTCCTTCTATAAAGAGCAAGCAGTGCTCTTTCTCTATGGGTTTTCAATCCCATATAGTCAAGACTGGAAAGCTCTTTCATTTTGTTCTCCGTTTTCCCTGGTGTTCTGGACTCTGTTGCTGCCTCACGTTATCAAAACCAGGTTAACGTGTCGGTATTTCTCAGAGTCCGCTTGTTTGTTATGCAGGTGTCACATGCTTTACTGAATTTCACTGCTCCAGTTCTCAAAGAACCCAACTTAAGAGACTAGAGCAGAAGCTAGAAAACATAAATTCACTTTTTATTCTGAGACACTGCGTCACCAGCTGGTTATTTAAAACTTTGTTCCAAGATGCTGAACCCAAGAGGCCGAGACTTTCTGCTTAATAGGACTGAACAGACTCCACAACACGTTATTAGGTATGCACTTTTGCATCATCATTAGCAATAACTATTTATATTTCAGAAAGCATCTCTGTCCCATAAGGTTCCCATTCTCACTTTATAATATGTAGTACACACGCATGGAAATGAAGGCATCTATGGCACGAAGCACAAGAGCCGCAGAGCCACAGGAGCTTATGAAGTATTTATCTGTAAGCAGTACATGCTGTAAAGCTTTCAATATGAATGGTAAAATACTATTAAAAAGAGGTATAAAAGTAAGTCATTCTAATTTGAGGTTACTAATACTGCAGTTACCCTTGGCTAGTATTCTTGGCATGGTTGGTTAAAATATACACGAGCTTACACACACCACAGACAGAATTATTCACACGCATTTAGTCCACAGTCTTATTCACTACCAATAAGTTTCATAAGAGAACCAGTTTCTGCTGAAGGAGTTCAGACCATTTCCAAGCACCCACAAATCCAATTTATTCTTCAGGACATAATGGGGAAAGAAAACAAAACTTTACACTGATTTTTGGTTTGTGTCCCACACCTTGAAACTTCTCAGACTCCAGCTGCTGTCCACAGAGCTCATGCGTTTTGATGGACGCTGCTCCAGGACTGACTTATTCCTAACACCACGCTGCAGGGGTAGAACAGTCATCACGCTGGGTGAGTGACTGTGTGTGTGTTCATCAACAAATGAGAGAGAAGCATCCACCTCCATGCATTCATAAAGTTACATACACTGTTAAAAAGTTACATTAGCTATGGACTGGGAAGAAAAAAAAAAAGAAAGGAGAAGGTATGTCTCTTTAGAGAGGATATTTTTAATTGCCCCTCTTCAGATCATGCTGCTTTTTTAAGTCTCCAAGGCTGTACATTCAATTCCTCACCAAAGTCCAACCACTACTCCCCTTTCAGCTGCGACTCCACATTGCTCAGAATAACTTTGCAAAAATATTCCCTTATTCAGTATGCTGGACCCTACCCCAGTTGTCTTGTCCTTTCCAGATAAAACACAGCAAAAGTGCACTATAATTACACAAACTCTTAATTAAACTGAAGAATGCAACGCACCTCCGACGTTTCTATTACCAGCAGTAATGCCACTCAATCAGGACAACAGACCTCCGTGTATTACTCAGCTCCTAATTGCTAATTGCTTTTCTAGTTAATAATTACTAAAAAGCTATTAGAAACACATTTTAGATACAGATATTGCCATGAAGTTATGCTTCTGCTCCTACCAAGCTCAAAGCGTGATGAGGCAGCAGCGGCCAGAGAGCTGCTCACCCCATGTCCTGGAGGGGCACCAGCCAGGGTCTGCTGGGGGCCAGATCCTGCTCCGGCCTCAACAGAAATCCTGAGTGCCAACACAAATCGTCATGCAAATCACCAGTGGGTGCTGGAAAACTGTTTTTCTCACAGCTTGGAGCTGCTGTGAGCACTCGATGCCCACCCAACCCCACTGAATGACACAGTAAAAACCTCCAGTAACCAAATTTAGTTTCATATATGGACAAAACAGATCTCCTCTGGTGTTTTCCACACCCAAACAGCTGATTTTTATTCTCACAAACAGCATGGCACCTAGAAACACGTTCCTGACCCCCTAGATCCTAAGTTGGAGCACTGATGTTTCCCCTTCGGCCCCCCATGGCTGCACAGTTAATATCAAGGATCACCACCCAATTCCCATGTTGCAATTCAAAATTTATTCATTGCAGAAAACACTTAGAAAGAAGCAAAACCATGAGGAAAGGAGAAGGGAAAATGGTCAATTCTTGCCCCTTCCTGTTCTCCTCACCTCTTAGAAAGGTTCACAATAAACTCAACATTATTACTTTGGTATTCAAGAAATTTTATATGCGGTCTCTGCTAGGGGAAATGTTGCTCGTTCCTATTAATCCAGGACTTTAAAATGACAACAAGTACATTAACGAGGTGTCTGTGTAATAAAATACCCTACACTGATGAGGGATGCATATTTATGTGGCAGACTTGTGATGCTTCAATTTTAATAGCAGGAATGGATCTATGTTCCTTCCCAGTTTGGGATGGGAATTTTAACATAAGAAGGAGAGAATCCCCATGATAGGCAGGCACACCAATCCCAGAGCTTCCCACACATCTCCAAGCCTTGTCCTGGGATGAACCGAGTGCTCAGAACCCCCGTGGGCTTGCTTGAGGGAAGCAAATGCCAGGTAACCATCAAATATGGACTGGGATAATTTTCACTGGAAAAGTACGTGGGTGCCATGCTACTCCCTTTGGAATCAAAGGGTGAAACTGCTAATCCACTGTGGCAGGACCTTGGTAGTATCCTAAGGCATCAATCACTGCTAGGAAAGCTGTAGCAGCCCAGCACACCTTTCAGGTCTTGTGCCACCACCCGTTCCAGGCTCACACCCAGCGCTGACCCTTCACGTGTGGTATTTTTGGGAGTGAGACACTGTGGAAAGTGCTGATGAGACGTGAGGGGAAGCAGAAAGCATGTGACGAGCAGAGAATCCACTTGCTTAGTCAGCCCGAGCAGAAGGATTTCCAAATAACCCCAGAACACAAAAAGGCCCTATAAAAGGAGATATGTTTGGGTTTACTAGGTGGAGAACAAGGCTAGACCTTTAATCAGTGAAATGCTCCATATGAGATCGAGGTTTATTCACCTTTTATATTGTCATTTAATAACCTTGTAAGTGAAACATTATGAAAACGAGGTAATATTGAACTACTTTTTCATATTTCCAGTCACACGCGTTTTTTCTGCTTTGCTAACTTTTAGACACTCAGCTCGTATTCTACCCACATCTTTAAAGGTCATTGTTCCCATTGGGGTTTTGGGTGGTTTTTTTAATATTTTTTGCTGGATAAAGATGCAACTGCAAAAAGGCTCAGGGCTGCTTAAGTTCCTTCCTTCATCATTCCTTCCTGTCCTTAAAGAAAAATAAGAAAGCTGCTGGTGTCTCTGTAGGAAAGGTTCTGAAAGGATTCTGGAGGCACACAGAGTCTTCTACAAATGTTTCAAAGCAGATTCATCATTTGCAGCGAATACAAGTTTTTGAGTGATATGTAGGAAGAAGCTTGAATAAGCTCAGATCTCAGAACTGAAGGGTTTTCTAAAGAAAAAGCTCTAGAAATGCCTGCATTTAGACGGGGGGAGAAACATGTGCGAATCAAGAACAAAGCCCCGAGACACAGCGAGAGTGAATAACCTTTCAGATCAAGCTGGTTTCCCCACTAGACAGAGTTCTAGCCCGCACGTTACCATTTGATGCAAATGTCTGTCAGAAGAGCACTACTAGATAATAGATAAAAGATTACCTGTGACATTATGAAAAATGAAAGCTTAAAAATGGCTACAAGTTCCATAGGAAAAAAAAAATTAGATAGTCTTTCTAAAAGGCAACAATAGCCTCTATGGTTTATTCAATCCCGCAGCCCTGCTGCTGTCCACCGTTCTTCTGATGACTTGCACCAGCTCGGCTGTGTTCAGCAGCTTCCCTGCTGCCTCCTCTCCGCTAAAAACACAAGGTCCAAGCAACAATCCCAGTTATGACTCCCTTCCCTCGACTTGAAACGGTGATAGAAATTCAGCCGGAGCAGCACACTTGATTTAACAGGAGAATTACAGATTTGAGGCAGAGATTGCCTACGCAGGCAAGAGTCTGATTTTCATCCCAGTCTTTCCTGACCAGCCCAACACATCAGTCTTTCACTTACCAGAGCAGGTCCAGGCTGAGGATATCTTTACTGTACAGATTTCTGCTGTGCATTCACAAATACCAAGCAAAGGAGGCTAGAGCCCAGGGTATGATTAGCAGCCGTGTAAACCCTCCGCCTCCAGCGCCCAGGAACCGCTCAGCTGAAAGTGGTTGATCGCCAGGGACCCAACCTCCCACAGCTGCAACCAGTCAGGACTCCCACCACTGTAAAATGGGGAGACTCGGGACATCTGTGCGTGTGTTTGTCTCAATCTGCTGCTGTAAATTGGCGTAATTCCACTGACATCAGCAAAGTCACGTTGATTTATATAAACTGATGATCTCACCCACTGTAATTACATTTAATTTTCTATCTCTGCATACTGCCCTGTAACGGAGTATTGCAAGATTGTTACATTCCTCTTGTGAGAGCCCAGTCCTAACGCCACGGGAATACAACCAATTGATTTCTGTGAAATACACCCTTATATTTGTGGCAACACAATATTTTACATGAAATATAAAGTTTGGCTTAACTACACTGAATTCACAGCTATTGTTTTCATGAAGTGAAAGCACACTGGGGGTCAAGCAATGCTGAGACATTCAGCACCTACGTTTTCCACTGCTCGGTAATTCTACGTTGTGCTGCACAACTGACGTTGGGGCAGGCGTGTTGAAAAAGCTGTGAAATTATATTGAAAATCTGAAAAAAACGAGCCCCGACAGGCACCGAGATAGCACAATGATGGGGGAGAGACAGAGAACGAGACAGAGAAATAATCCTGCCACTTTGTGCCACCTGCAATGATTGCTCATCAATTCTGTCATGCAGGTTGATTCCTCACGAGCACCCGTAGTGACAAAGCCACCGTCTTGCCATGATGCGCACACGTGAGCCTCTGCTGCAACATATGCCACTTACTGAAAAAGACCTTAAGCCTTCACAGCCAGTATCAGCAACCCACGAGGTGTTGCAGAGTACTTGTTTTCTCGCATACGAGCACATTGAAGGACCATTTCTGTAAGGACTAGCTCAAACCTCTAGAGCTGCAGCAGCTGAGGGCACGGTGAGGTGGCCCTGCGGAAGAGTCCTGTTCACCATGGGCTTTACCACTATGTATTACCCGCAGAGTCGCTTTGCTTCGAGTCCCGCTGCAGCCAGGGGAGACTTACTGGAGTACGCATTGGAGACTGGGATCCTGCAGCAGCTGCCCGCATGGCACTTGATTTAGGAAGATAGAATCAGTCCACTGTTAAATTAACAACTGTGAACGGTGCAGAGAATCGGGATGATGCTGAAGTTGTTTAACTTTGATTTTCATTGCCTCATTTTCCCAGGCAGGGCAGCATTCCAGTGCTCCAAGGTGAAAAATGCATTTGTGCTCTTCAGTAACTCCGAATAAGCACAATCACTTTTTAAATTGAAATCCGTATCAGACATTTCCCAGGAAAATGGCAAGAGAGAAGAGCTATTGCTGAAGCCCCTAAGTGTCCAGAATATGAACTCTTTGTATAACTTCCCTGGCCAATGCCTGCAAGGCAGAACTGGGATGAAAACAGCCCTGTCCCAGGCTACAAAACTACCCAGAAATCACAGGCTAACAATCCATCCGGGGTTTAATTAATATGTTCGCAGAAAGCTATGGTACTCCAGCTGTTGTTAGAGATGCTGATTTTTCAGTGTGGTTGAAGCTTCATTTATATGATTTCAGTAAAAGCTGCATTTTTTTTCCTCTCTCTCTCTCTATTTTAAAAATGAGCCTCTAGCTACAAATTGGACGATTACAGACAGTATTGTAGAGCAGCAGTAAAAAGTGTTAATGAGCTGCAGGATATCAGAAACAAAAAAGAAAATATTTCCCCCGCAGGCCAAACAAAATTAATTTTAAAAATTAATGTAAACCACTAATGCAGCAAGTGCCTCCATTAAATTATGGGGCTATGACATGTACAATGCAATATTTTTGCCATTGAATTTGTTATCTAAAAGGTGTTCATTGTTTATTATGGTGTGAAAAGCTGTTTTCCTCCAGATAGGCTGGTTCATTAAGAAATTGGATTCTTGCCATAGCCCTATTTCTTAGCAATGAAGCGATGCCCTGTAGCAAAAAAATGCAGAAAGCAGCTCTCTGTTTAATATCAGAAATGTAAATCAAAGGACTCCAGTCTGCTTTTTAAATGGCTTTTGGTCTTTACAGAGATGAAATTCACCCCCAAATATTTCACACTGCTGGCTGGTCAAAACGGCTCCTACAAATTCCAGCTCCGCAGAATGATTATCATAATAATAATCCCTGTCAATGAAGGGTTTGTAACCGTTCATGCTATTAAAACACTTTTATTTCTGCTGTTTCATTCATCATACTGTAACAGGCTTGGTTTTAAGAAGGGAAAGAAACCTATGCTTTAACTGCCTAAGGAGAAAATAACATTCTGAAAAGAAACGAGATACGTCCAATTACACAAATGCTAATGACTTTTAATATTTTAGGGTTGAAAACTGCACCTAACTGGATTTTGATGTTGCTGTATGTGCTGAAGGGTGCCTTTTCCTGCAAAGGTTCCCACGGGGGTCTCAGCACTAGGAGCCGATGCTGAGAACGGGGGTTGGACTCCTCTGAGCGTGGGAGCTTGCCAGGGGAACAGGAGGAGGTGCGGCCTTAGGGAACAGGACGAGGCGGGTAACAAGAATAAGAGCTGCTTTTGCTGCTTGAGGTTAAATAGGAAACATTGGAGCTTTTGCTTCTGAATAACAGTGGGGAGAGAGAAAACAAAATCGAACCAAAAGCCCTCTATTGGCATATAAAAAATTACTCTATTTAACAAAATTAGATATTTTGTTGGCCTTCATTTATGAGCCAAAACACCCTGAGGGGGACTACTTACCAACTTTAATTAGTAATAAAAAGCTTACAAGTGCCAGGGGAGCCAGAACTGGAGTTCATGGGCCAAATCCTGTGCTCAAATTACATCAATTTAAATCTAGGTTCTTCTTACCTTCAAAGAAGTCGCTTTGTGCTTTCCATGGGACGACTCTGTGGCCTCAAGTCACAGTGAAGACAGGAGACTTGTGCTGTGACTGATGCGTTGTGAATCTGTCATTCGACCAGGTTTAAAAAGGATTGTTGTCAGGAGACTTTTATGTGCTCGAGGCAAGAGTTATTTGGGATTAATGACTGTTTTGGGTGTATCTGTTTGGTTTTTGTCTTGATATATTTTGCAAACATCCAGTTCTTAGAGTGCTCTTTGAAATTCAAAATGCGCATCAGGATTTATTCAGAAGCGAGCAAAGAGCAAGGAAAAAAAATGCAAAAAATTGCAGTGAAAAATGCTCATTAGTTATAAGCTCATTTTCAAGGCAGTCGCCGGGTACTATGAAGAAACGCATGGACAGTTTGCTGTGAGCAAGCGGGTCCTACAGGGAGCACACAGTGATTTGCCACCTTGCACAGACTCAACTTCTATTCCTCTGCTACTATATTGTCTTGAAAATGAAGAGCATTAGAGCAACAAAGGTCAGTGCTCATCCACGGAGCCTCCAAGATACCAGCATCTCTACGTTGATTTTCATTAAAGCCATATTAGTTTCTATAGCTAAAGCAGTATGACATACTTAAAAAAAATATACATATTTATGTATATGCGATCTTCATGTTGAAAATTTCCAAATGAATGATCCTCCCTTAAAATGAGTGAAATTCTGCTGCCACATACTTGACAGACTCTAGTTTACCTCTGCTGACTTTTACCTGATAAACTGCCAGGTAAGGAGATGATTCAGATCGCTTTTCTTCTATTGATCTGAGAAACTCAATTTACACAAACCTTTCACAGCGACATCAAAAAACACATGAAAAAAAAAGGCAGTTCTGGGGGACGGAGGCTGGACACAAGATTGGCTGGAGCATGACTTATCATAAACCTTTCATCAGATCTTCCTGTGAAATTGAGTTCCACCTCTCTTGAAAGAAACTGCCAGGCCCAACTTGAAAAGCTCGTTGATGGGCAGCATTAGTGAGGCCGAAGACGAGGCTCCCAGGGTGAGAGGCTGCACGGTGCAGCCCAGCCCCGCTCCCGGTGTGGAGAGACAAGGGAGCTCATGAGCTGTCTGGACCTTCCACAATCCCCCTTCCACTGGAGGACTTTCTGGAGCTGCCCCCAGAGCACAGGCGCCTCCCATGACACAAACCTTTTATGTTTTTTTCACTGAAGAGGAGAAGGTTAGAGCTGTAGAGCCTCTGGCACGCAGTTTGGCACCCGGTGTATACAATAAGAACCCAAGTACACGTATCCACTCAGTACGATGCCTCTGCATGTCACATGTGTTGGCAGGTGAAAAAATACTATTTTTTAATCAAATGAAGGGTCAGGAAGAAACAAACAAGAAAGTCAGCAAAATCACTTGCAGCCCACTCCATCCAGCAAAGGCCTGTACCAGAAGGCCATTTCTGGGTTGATTATCTGTTAACCCATGAAGCAACACCTTTCCCTGCCCCAGCTACCAAAACCCTGACATTTTTCAGGCTGAAGAGAGTTGACGAATAAGGTCCCTTTGCTTCAGACTGCTACACGTTGCAATAGTTTAATGAATTTCAATTTGCTATTGTTTGTGCGTGTTAGTCAAAATTCCCTCATCCTACATTACAAGGGACCTGTACAAGCAACCTTCAGCAGCAACAACACTCAGAAAGGCACCGAGGGACCAGTTTGATGGCTTTGTGCAGACATATTGATCGCACACACATGACGAGTGCTGCAGCTCTCTGTTAATCAGGTGGAGGAGTATTAAAAAGACAAACAATAAAGAAAAAACCCAGATATGTTCTGCATAACAATACAGAACAGTGTTTTACTTGTTTCTTCTCTGTCACATCGCTGAGGAACAAGGAGAGTAAAACCTCAGTGCAGTGCTACTTGATGCGAATAGAGTCCAATTCAATCCCAGCTGCACACTGTGAAAACAGCGTTTGGTGTCACTCTGGGTTGACATCTGAGTCCCTGAGATCAGACTGTATTTTACCACCCATATGCTGCCTCTGTGGATCTGACCTGCATCATTGGAATGAGAGGGGTAGCGCAAGCATTTGGAAGTGATGCTCCTCTATTAGCAATGAGATTAATTAAGATGCCGCTGGGCATTTCGCCACAGCCAGGCCTGGCCATTAATGGCCATTGATTTTTTTTTAAACAGCATGTACAATTTTAAACGGTGTAAACTCCCCTAGATTCCCTTTCCCTACCTTCATCTCCCCTGCCAGGGGTTAACCACGCTGGAGATAGGGAAGAAAACAGTCTCCTCCTTCCTTTGCCTGCGGCACCAAGATCAGGAAATTCACTGCTAATCACTGCAGTTGTGATTTCTGATTTCAGCTGGCAGCATGGAGAATTGAACTCCAGTCCCCTGAGTACAGCAAGCTTTGCAAGGCAGGCCTTGAGCTTGTTAAAACTGTGGTGCTGCCATGCAGTTATCAATTTTAAATTAATCTCTCCCCCCATGCACACTTATCCTCCCCCACCATCTGTTGAAGTGGCTGCTAAAAATATAAACTCCAGGATACCTTGCTCTAAGACTTAACTAAGTAAGAATCGGGATACTATTAATTATACGTTTCCTTCAGCCTCCGCACCTGGAAAAATGGATTTCTGCACTGTTTCAGGGATTTGACTAATCCACTTCCTGCAGTAAAGCCAGACACAGCTCTGGCTCTCTTTGCATCCTGCCATGCAAATCCTCCCTCCCGCAACGAGCCCCTCTCAGAGGAGCAGTCCCTCTCCAGGGCCATAGAAGCAGGACAAGCGGTACACCAGCTAGCCTTGGAATTTGAAGCTGTATGGGTTGAGCGTGTGCTCTTCATTCAGCCAAACTTGGCTGCTGACACAGGCCAGAGGTTACAGACATAGAATCATAGAATAACCAGGTTGGAAGAGTCCCACCGGATCATCGAGTCCAACCATTCTTATCAAACACTAAACCATGTCCCTCAGTGCCTCGTCCCTTAAACCCCTCCAGGGAAGGTGAATCAACCACCTCCCTGTGCAGACTCTGCCAGCGCCCAATGACCTTTTCTGTGATTTTTTTCCCCTACTGCCCAGCCTAAACCTCCCCTGGTGGAGCTTGAGGCCATTCCCTATAGTCCTGTCCCCTGTCCCTTGGGAGAAGAACCCAGTTCCCTC
>WAAB01009911.1:18362-23362 GCA_013389865.1 Piaya cayana
TCAACCAACACCCCCAGGTCTTTCTCCTCCAAGCAGCTTTCCATGTCGGTTACTCAACTTACCCTGTGCCCAGGATGACCGTCACGCTGCAGCAAACCTGGGCCGGGCAGAGCAATCAACCCACCGGGAGCGAATGTGAGGATGCTGCGCCATAGAACACGGTCCTGGCATAACCCCTGCCCTGAACCACCACCCGTCCCAACTTGGTTTGTAAAAATTATCCCTAACCTAACTTAATAGCTTGGCTCCTTCATCACACTGGAGTCTGAGCACTTGTCTCCATTCAAGAGCAGCCTAGCTAATATGGTCCAGCTTTTGTAAGGTCTTTGTAGTTGGCCATGTCCACCTGAAATAACAAATACCTGGGCACAGTACACGTGACAACACACATCTGCCTGGACTTTCTAGCGCTTTAGCTTCTGCAGCTGCAAGGGCACAATTCAAATTACAGAGGCACTGACCAGGAGGTCACCTGGTCTATGACAGGGACTCAGAAAAGCAATCGGCTGGCATTTGAGCTGGGGCTACGCCACCACCTCGGTGTCAAATTTGAAAATCTGTGGAGGTAAGTTTATAAATGTCTGCAGGCTTCAGCATTCACTTTGGAATCTATAAACTTCTGAAATCTGTTAGTACTTTATTTGTAATGATACCGCCAGCAGACTCTCCCCCTCAAAGGTCACGGCACACACTCAGCATTAAATTGCAGTACAACAAATCCTCAACTATCCATAACCTACAAAATGATAGGGGCAGGCTGGAAGGGGAGACTGGGATAAAGCAGAAAAAGAAAAAAGTCTAGACACACTTTCCTAAAACTCACTGGGGAGTCATTTTAAAATCACTTTATGAGGAAATAATTGAGGTTCTATATACAATACTCCCTTTAAAAAAAAAAATTAACACATCTGAAAACCTGAGAAAGTCAGAAGGTTGTTACAGAGAAGAATGGTTCTCTGTTTGGAAATTTAAATACTATGTGGCCTTAATTCATAAACTTTTAAGATTTTATAAAGCCGTTGGGGATAAAAGAGCAAAAAAAAAAGCAAAACAAGCCAGAGCCAAGTAAAAGAAAAACAACCCAAATGAAATAGCCAAGTGAATGAAAACCACCTCTGCAGTTGCACCCCACTTTCCCCACTCACTAATGCTCCAACCCAGAATGCTGCCCTTCAACACCCTTCAAACCACTACTGTGAGCACCATACATCAGAAACCCAGTACCACGTACCCCACACACCACAGCGAGCTGAATCCATACCAGAATCCCCATATTTAGCATTATCCCCCTAAATGTGAACATATGTGCAGGCAAAATGCAGGGATCTTTCTTATCCCACTGCCAGCTCTGTCTTCTCAGCAGCAGTGAGAAGTAGGCATGTTTCTGTGTTACACCTCCTCCTCATTGAGCTGGAAGGTCAGGGTACGCAGTGTGGCTGCGACCTTCCTGGTCAGTCCTCCCGAGTCCATCCATCAACCTCCAGCAAACACCGAGGACACGGTCAAGCAGGAAAGCGGAAAGGCTGTATCCGAGCATGGGGGTGGTAGATGGTGCAGTGCAACTGGGTAGTGCTGCCATGGGACAGGTCTTCAATGAGAACAGCAACCACCGTGTAAGAAAATTGAAAGGCTTATTTCTTATTTCTTCCTCCATAACCATGGCTTCCAATTGCTGCTTCATAGCTATGGGAAGCTACTTCGTGGCTACAAGAAGTCACCGAACCAGAGACTGACAGGGAAGATGCAGCCCATCGCCCTGAGTGTATCACTGGATGTGCCCTGGCCAGAGGGGATCTAGGGACCACTGATCTTCATCATTTAGTCTCCACAACTCCTGGAGTCAGAAAGTTACCAGCACTATCTATTTCATGGGGAACATAATACAGCTGAGAAAATCAATGCAGAAAAATATTTTGTTAATTTTCTTACATCTCTCTTCTATTATTCTTCATGTCAGAGCTGCTCTTTCATGCCAGTTACAGAGAGAGGATCAAGCAGAGGAACCACAGCATTTACCTCAAGACAACTCTACACTGAAACCTCACCAACTGTTTTCTGACTATGGATAAACTAAAAAAAATCTCTCAAAATGTAAACTCAGAAAGGGATTTCAGGAAATTTTGGGTTTGGATGAACTGACTGGTCAGTATCTCCATGAGACTGAACCGAACCTATGGCTCACACATCACAACAGCTTTGGGAGAGTTTGGATTCTTACCTGAACTTCACGGTTCGGGCCCATTTCTAATTGTAACTAAGTATGTTGCTCTATGCTATAGCGCCTCTGGTCCACCTCAGCTGCCTTTTTGACCTGCACACCCAACTGAAGAACCAAGATCAAGAAAGTTATGCCTACTGAGTGTGAGGATTAGTGCAAAAAATCCACACAGAATGTCAATGAGGTAGGGGCATCACACACTTCTCACATTAAAATTCAGTAGGTTTTCTAGTCCTTCTGGCCTCGGTGCATTTGCATAGTATAGGGTCAGAGAGACATCCTGATTCCACTATAGCTGCACTGTTTAAAAGGTCATAATGGTGACATATGAAAATAACCCAACTTTAATTGATACCCGAGCTGCTGGCTGTTGAATTTGAAGCTCCCCCTGGCCCCATCTCTTGTATATCTAATGTACAGTACACTCAACAGCAGATGCCAAGAAGGTAGCTTGGTCTCTCGGTTGCATTAGCAGAGCTCTAAAAATAATTGTTGAATTGTCCACAAGATGTCCACCCTAGTTTTAAAGCTTCTGAATCTCTCTGTAATGCCCAATGCAGCATGCGGTAAATGTTCTCAGAGCAGGTAAGTTATTTAATTGTATATCCCAATTGTAGCATCCCAAGAGAAAAAGTCATGGGAAAAAAAGTGCATATTTTTAATTCAGGTTTCTTGTTAAGCTTTTACAGTTATTTTAATATTTTATCAGAGGTCCAGTTATGACTCAAATTTATTCGAAAGTAGCAGAGATGTAGGTGTATTTATTAAGTTCTCTTCTGGTCTTCTTGCTGCTATCAATTCCTAAATCATACAGACAAACGGCAATTACAAATGACATCTAATTCCTAGCTTGGGCTCAGTCAGCCATGAGGAACTCAACGCAAACCGTATTTCCTAATAGCATCGCTGCTGGGCTCCGGACCACAGATTACAGGGCACTGAAAGATTCTTGGCAGAAAACACAGGGCAGATTGGTTTGCTTATTTTTTAAGCACTGCATCCTCTGTAAAAAGAAAGATGATGACTAATTCTACTCAAAAAAAGGGAAGAAAGACTACCTGAAGAGTTACGGCACGGCAATTATAACTGCATTACTGCTTAACTACTCATCACTTCTTAAATATCATTTCTGCAGCACTTTCCAGGCTCAGTTCTGGGACAGAATAAAAGGGAAACACTGTTTACTGGTGACTCACTCAGCTGCAAGAACAATAAAATCCTGATGAAAACCCCTCCCATGTACTACAAAATTGTACCACTACTGTATTTGCTGCTGATGCAGAAATGAGGTACTACTGCACTTCTTTGCATTGCAGATCAAGACTAAAAAGCTATTATTTAGTCTCCTAACATTACTAAACCCTTTAACGATTCCAACCATATCTTCAATTTACGGAAAAAGTGCTTTTAAAAATTAAATCCTGTGGGTTATTGGGATGTGTTATTAACAGAGAATGTTCAACAGTATAAAAGAGTGCCAAGAGTAAGGGGATGAAATTGTAGCCCCGTAAAGCTGGATTGAAGTCATAACAGCGGTACTCAAGCACCAAGCAGCCACGCTTGAAGGAAAGTGCTGCTGCGCCTTTCAGCAGCTCTTGCTGCATTAGTGTCCTCTCTACCACTCTGCTACACAATTAATAATTTTGCTGTTGAAAATATTACGTTGCAATTCTCATGTCTGTTGGTCGTGCCTCCACTAAGTTTTTTACGGAAAGGGTCATTAGGCATTGGAATATGCTGCCCAGGGAGGTGTTTGATTCGCCTTCCCTGGAGGTGTTTAAGGCACAAGTAGACGGGGTCCTGAGGGACATGGTTTAGGGTTTGGTGGGAATGGTTGGACTCGATGATCCGATGGGTCTCTTCCAACCCGGTGATTCTGTGATTCTGTGATAAGTAGGAAAAACACAGGGACTCTCTTCCAGGCTAAATGGGTTCAAAATTCACTGTTCCAGCCAACAAAGGTAAAGTCTGGACAGACGTGGGGACAGCAACCCACCCCAATCACAGCCGCGTCCACAACAGAGAAACCTTCCCGAGGCTTTTAAACTTTCCCTCTGTTTCTCCCCAAGAAAAGCTCTTTGAAGGCTCAACTAAACAAATACACCGCGAGTGCCTCAGAAGGGACCTCTCAGCGAGCCCATTAGGGGCTGTGTTTGGAAGCAAAATACACAGTCGCCGAGTACATTACGGCGGGTTATTTGTGAAGTCGTAGAGATATGCTCCTAATGGGTACAAGGATGTGCTGACATCGGAAGTGAGGCTGACAGGCCTGCAGTTAACTGTCACTCCCATCACAGACTTAATAGCTTTGCCAGGCACCCTCTAAGCAAATGAAGAGGAGAAAGATCTTGCTGTGTGACAGCATTCGAAAAGAATGCATGTGAATGTCATTATGGTATTGAAAGTGTCAGGTGCCAGCCAAAGAGCCCTGATCAGATAGACAAGCATCGTGCTGGATGCTTTCAGGTTATTTGAAGCCTGTCATTTCTATTAGCAAGCTAACCACAAGTGGAATCCTTCATTAGTTTGTTTTGCCTAGCAGAGATGCATCAGGGGATGGAGGCCTGGGCCCTTTTGGCTTTCTCCTTATTAACAGCTCATGATGGCTGGTGAGCAGAGGGGACGCATGCGGGCTCCTTCCCCTCCGTGTCTGCTCATTAGTGCCTGGCAGTAAAGAGCAGAGACGAGTGGACATTGGCACAGGTTGGCTTTCTAGTTCTTGGAGAAGGCCAAGAATAATCTCAGTAGATTTAATTAAAACCGCAGCGAACAGATGGGGAAG
>WAAB01009911.1:28362-40772 GCA_013389865.1 Piaya cayana
ATAAGTGACCCAAGTTTTCAGCCAGAATGGTTGAGCTTTGAATGCAACTCAAAGGCAGGGATGTTGGAACGGCTGATCCCAAAGGCCACGGTGATAACAAAGCTCTGCTACTGGTCATCAAGGAGTTACAAAAGACCTGACCAGCACTCTGCAGTATGTCTCATACTCCTCCGTGAGAAGCCATTCAACACTCTTCAAAGTTTCTGCTGATAAAAGCCGAACATCTGAAAATTTGTAAACAGCTTTGAAAACACAGCCTAGAGGTCAGTGGAGAGGAATGGACAGCGGGATCACAGGCCAAGACAAAAGGAAACCATATTGGTGAGAAAAATGCGGTTGATGTCATCTCATTGCTGAACTGTCAGGTACTTCCAGAGGCTACTGCAGCTGAAACAGTGGTCCAGAAAGACCTCAAATGACATGAGGAATCCTGGGTCCCCTCTGCAGTAGAAACAAGGAGGTGGCAACTCTGTTATTGTCATTCTGAATTGGAAAGGGTGATCTGCTGCTCCATCAACCTGCTGCTGGTGATGAGATGCAGCTTTTTGTCTGTGGATGATCAGGAAACAGAAACAAGAACATGTCTGATCTCATGCTTAATCTGGTTATCGCCAGCTGGAGTCCTGTTCTGGACCCCAGCACGTCTCAAGCCAGCAAGAGCTACCACATGGCCTCACCAGTTGCATCCTGTGGTCTTTTCTGTGCGAGACACCCTGCTACAGAGCTGCCCGGCCAGTATGTGGCCCAGGCACAGTGGCACCAATCTTGCACTGAGCACGCTCACCCTGAAGTACATTCACAGTTTGAGGTTCTCTGTATGCTTTAGAGGTAGCGATGACTCTGCAAAGTTATGGTTGGTTGACCAGTTCCATTATCCACCCAGGAACTGACCACACGCTGCCGTCATACAACAGTCAAGTAAAAACTAAAACACAAAACAAGGACTCAGCTACACAGATTAACTTATTTATGTTGAAAATAAAGAATGAATAGCTGAATATAAAGAACCGGGCACAAAGTTTATAACTTCTAGCACTGTTAAAAAAAAAAACAGAAAGAGCCCACCTCAGGTAACTCAAGGTACACAGACTTGGCTGCCTACTTAAAAAAGCTCAGATGAGTGAGACAGCTCAGTGACACAAGATGTCCAAGCAGCCCAATATCGTGTCTCCCAGAGATGTGTCACAGCATACACCCAGCAAGCAGGCACTCAACCTTCCCTACAACATACTTTTTGCAGCTCAAGGACTCTGCTGGATGTGGAGTCTCTGTCTTTTAAAGCTGGGCATGGATCTTTTCCCCACAAATTTGAAAATAGGATGAAGATGATATTTATCTCCTGAACTGAAGAATGAATCAAAATTGTCCCAGCCTGCAAGTTTCAAAAAAGCACTTCACTGGTACCCAAGTGTCACACTTATCCTTGGCCACAGTGACGAATTTCACTAATAGTTGGACGCTTTTATCAGTGTGTTTTTCTCAACTAATTTAGTGGTCACGAGACGGGCCCCAGTGACAACCCTGGCAGCTGGCTCCCTCCACACATCAGCAAACCCGGCAGCGTCCTCACACTGTCCCCAGCACGCATGAAGCCTGACCTGGAGGATCTGTAGCTGGGGTGAGTGGCCAGTCCAGTAACTGGGACTCCCTTCAGTGCTCTCTGCCAGACCTGTCCTCGCGAGCACCAGCCGCAGCGGTGCCTGTGCAACGTCTGCGAGAAACTGGGCTGGCACCCAATGGACTTCTTCCACGCAGGTTACCGCACAGGCGTCAGATGGCAACGGCTCTTCAAACGACTGCAAACCAGTGACCTACATTCCCAGTCCCTGGAGCCATCCGAGGCCCCCACAGTTTCTCATTAGTAACAGATTCTTATTTATTTCATATAGGCAGTAGCTTCTGCCAATAGACAGTGCACTCCTAATTAAAAGCTGACTTCTTTCATAACCTACAAAGTTCTATTTCCACCTCTGCCCCAACATGCAGAAAAATGTGAGCCTTTCCCGTGGCTGATCTTGTCCTCCATTTAAAGCCAGATTCCAGGGACAAAGCAGCAATGCGTTGTGTTTTATTTTTTTAAAGCAACAAAGTTTGAAGGACATCCAACATTTATGCTGTGCGCCCGCTTAATATCACAAGGGACTTTCCACAGGAGCGAAGGTTTTCTTAATAAAGGGTCTCATTGGCCGGTTGGATCAAATCATGTATACACCGATATTTTGCTTCCAGCAATACCTTAAACCCACAGTTAGGCAAGTGTAGAGATTGCAGTGGCCTTGAAACTGTAGCATGGTTTATACATGGTATACACATCTTGGAGGATTTGGAGAAATCTACAAGGGATCTAATGCTTTTCCACCTATTGACATTTACAAAGCAGTTTAAATCATGCATGAGAGGCCTCGGGCGCATGTAGTTCACAAAACATAACTCTGCGCTCCCAGGGAATTTAAGCTGACCAACGCTCTTTATTAGAACCGACAGTGAAAGACAGCTATTGCAAAATCTCTACAAGAAATGCAATGCAAAGATGACAGACTTAATGCCAGTGGATATATTATGCAGATTATCCAACTCAAGCCTTGCTTGTTAAATAAGTTTCCTGCTTTCCTCACTCCCACTGCCCCTCTTAGGAAATATCCTCCCTGGCTTTATCGAGGGAGCTGTTTCCTAAATTCCTTGATCAATCACCTGCTCTCCAGGACTTCAGACGTGCCGAGTTAGCTCTGAAGATAAGACAGCAATGCTTAAAGAGTGGGAAACAGGGAAACCTTTTCACCTAACGGCACAACAGTGCCGTGCATGTACGAGATTAATACCTTAAAAAGTTAAGAGCTATTTTGCTGATGAAAGAATAGGAGGGATTTTGAGGAATCCATCATCTCTGACAAGTCACCTTGAAGCTGTGAAATCCCAGTGCAATATAATTTTTCGAAGCTAGGCTTTTGCTACGGACATACCAACGAAGAGCAAAATCCCGAGATTCTTACCCAAGTTTTGGTAAGTTCTTAATTAAATTTTGAAACTCTCTAATATAGATTATTGGAGAATCAAATGTCCTTCCAGGAGAAAGAGTTGATACGTCATTTGACTGCATCTTAAAGCTTGGTGCTTAAAGGAAGCATTCTCTGTTTTTCATGTGGAAGTATCACTTGTGAAGCTCTTCTGCTGGGGAGCACTGTTCAAACAGGTATTTTCACTGAGTTCACACAGAACTAATATGCGCACCTGTAGGGTCCAAGCTATATTAAGCAATTTCATTTTAAGATTTGAATTTGAACCACTAACAAGCATATTGACAGCCTCCTGGAACTGTGTGCGCAAGTGTCCAGCCATGTAAAGATTGTATTTATACGCATGCACAAAACTATAAACATTTATGTATAAAATTATGTATAAAATGCATACAACTATGTACATGCAGATATATGTTTCTATGTATTATATCAGATGTGTGTGTGCGCACATGAACTTAAAATTTGTGAGTGGCAAATATAAAACTGTTTCTTTTTTCTTCTTTTTTTTAATTTCTTGACAAAAATTAAAAGTTTTAAGGAAAGAAACTTAGCCCTGCAGTGACATCTCTGAATTACTACTAGTAGCTTGTCTTAGCAAGAAGCTAGGTCACACTAGGTTTGACCTAATAAATATAATTTGCTTAATATCACACTTTTAGTGCTGCAGAAGTGCTGTTGGGAAGCGGAAATCACTGATTTTTTTGTGCAAATAAGAAGCAGAAACAGATGCAGACTAACTCCTCCGCCTAAGAGGAATCAAGGGAATGTTTCTTGCAGTACCAATTTGGTTTTCCTTTCAATCTCTAGCTAAAGAAGCAGTGAACACCCCCCACCCCCCCTTGCAAAATGCATAGAATGAGTATAAGCACAAACAAGCTTAATGGGGCCTATTTCCAGTCATGTTTTTGTTACTGGTTGTAAAACACATGGCGAAGCATAAAGTATGACACCAATGGAGACATAAGAGGCATTTAAGACTCGTATGTAACTCCACCTCTTCAGAAATTAGACCGATAACGTAACAACGCACGTTCCATAAGATTTTAGAGCTTGATTCACTGCTGCCGGAAATCAGTAAAAGGTTATAATTGACTTGAGTGAGATTGGATCAGGGCCCTAAATAGAGCAGGAGCCTGCACACTGCAGAGGGAGAGAAGTTAAATGTGTTCAGCTGCTTTGTTCCCTGGTTTTTCTAAAATACCTTTGCCATGGATACTGCAGCTTTCTCACCAGAGAGAGGGTGCGCTGGGTCAGAACCAGGCTCGGCGGGCTCCTCGGGGGAGTTACAGCAACAGTTAATCACATCTTACTGATCACAGGATCAGCTGGGCACCAACAGCAGTTCTTTAGCAGTTCAACTGATATCTGTGCTTGCGCACTATATCCTGGATGCCTCGAATTTTTATGCAATACTTCTTCAGTCATTCCATGTATTAAATCAGAGATACTTTTCTAATTGCCATAAATATTCATCGGCTAAAAAAAATTCCTTCAGAAATATGACTATCAGTTCACATCAAAGAAGAAGCAGTAAAATCAGTTTAGTTTAGTTTTAAAAAGCCACTAAACATTAGCTCTTTACATACAGCAATAACTGTGATACAGGCTTGTCTACCAGGTAAAGACAAATTTTACCACAGTCAACCATAAACTTGGGAGACTGGTGGCAAAACAGCAGTGAGAGAGTGAGATAATTCATAAACTATTGAATAAGCTTCTGCAAATGCCCTTTGAGCTTTAAAACACTGAAATTCACCACACACATCAAAATCCTGATATTGAACCATTCACATAGCGCTGAAAATTGGCAGGGAATAAATAGTGAAACGAAAAAAAAACCCACATAATGAAATAGTAACCTCAAAGCGTATCACGGAGGCTGTTAAGCTAATGACTCTTAGATTGCCAATGTTTTTGCATATTATAACAACTCACTCCTCTACTAAAACTCAGAAGAACTTACTAATAAAAAAACTATCTGAAAGCCAGGCAGAGATTACTTAGCAGAAATAGCAAGGAAAAAGTATCTTCTATCAGTAAAACTGACGTGCAAGCAACTTTCCTGATCAAGTTGTAGTTAAGCTTGGTGAAAATGTAGTAGTGATATGAAATAAGCCAAGATTGTTTTCCATCAGCAGCCTATAAATATCCTTCTGAGGGCAGAATAGCTGCGTTACTGAGCACATGCGCAGTACAATTCCTCATCTATAATTGTGAGAATAAACTATCTCCCTTTTCTTTCATTTCCAGGACTGTTCTTTGATTTTACATCTTGTACAGTTGCAATGAGATGGACTTCCTGGTGAGACGGGTGAAGAAGGCTCAAAGCAAGCTCACCTACAGGCGCTCTTCAGGAGCAGAGGCTGTCGCCACTCTTCAAGGCAGAAGTTGTCTTGGGGAAAGAAGTGATCAAAACTAAACGATTCAAACATATCTCTGCGTGGATTCTCCACCTTGAGACAGTTACAGTAAAAGAGCCATAAAAGCCATCCTCATACAGGCAACCCAACCCCAAAACTCTGGTTTGGAGCTGGTTGNCCAAAACTAAACGATTCAAACAGATCTCTGAGTGGATTCTCCCCCTTGAGACAGTTACAGCAAAAGAGTCATAAAACTCTGGTTTGGAGCTGGTTGGGGGGCTCAAACCACCCCGGTGCAGCAACAGTACCAGAGATGCTGCTGGAGGGCTGCGCATCCTCATCGCTGTTGCTGCAACAAGCAAGACTGCTATTGCCCACATATGCAAATAACTTCTTCACTTTGCTTTGATCCATAGGATCATTTAAAACATTTCTATCTGTCCTGTGCCTGGTTTGTTGTCATCTCTGGCTCCATTACTAATTGGCACCTCTGTTGTCAGGCTCAGGAATAAGGCCAGGGCCAGAACAGGCAAGAAAAATAATCCCCTGCTCATTCCCCAAAACGCCTTGTTCTCCTCGGGAGCACTGCTGATACAAGCACGTGGGAAGGCAGCATAACCGTGCAGCTACCCTTGTTCTCTGGAAACGCAGCTCAATCTCAAGGGGATCTTGATCTCAACACACTATTTAAAAATGCATTAAATTCATTTTTTTTTCCCTCTCTATATTTGATAGATACAATTATGGCAGTTCCTAGAACAACATGCCTGTTTGTAGACTGCTTTCAAATTCATCTAATTTGTATTGCCAGATGGTATGAATGATTGCTACAGATAAACTTTGGATACATTCCATTATTAATTGACAGAAGCATGGTCACAGCAGAACGCTCATCCCACATCACATATCTGACAATTAATGGTTAAAAGATGAAACTACTGAGGAAAAAAATTAGTCCCAGGAGTCCCAAGGCCCGTTTTATAGCCTTGAGAGCTAAATTTAAATATCCAAAATGTATTATGCTCTTAGATCTCTACCAACCTCCTCACACTTGTGTGATTTCTAGTCGTGCCAATAGCTCTCAGCTGAAGATGGTCTATCGTTGGGGTTTGCCATACAGCGGGACTGCGAAGCAGCACAGGAGGGTGAGATATGACAATCTTGTGGCAGGTTCAAGAAATCAGATGGTTCTAACAACCAAATGCCTCAACCAAGGCTCATCACAGATGGCAAGGTTTAAACTGGTCTTCTACATAAAACACAGACATTGGCATTGCAATGAAGAGCGTTAAACGCTCTGTATTCTAGACAAGATACCTGCACCTGAAGTAACGGTGAAGTCCCGAGGAAACAGAAAATGACAGTTCTTCTCAGCAGCAATTCACTCTCCCTAGACTGTTGCTTATAATTGTAAACGTAACGTGCTGAACTGATTTTAATTGTGAAAAAAGGGGTGCTGTATCTGAGAGGAGATCTCATTGCTCTCTACAACTCCCTGAGAGGAGNTTTGATGGGAGTGGTTGGACTCGGTGATCCGATGGGTCTCTTCCAGCCTGGTGATTCTGTGATTCTGTGAAACGGGATAGAACTTGAATCTACGTATTTTAGAAAACTGCAACCTAATGATCACGTCCTCAATAAACCATGCAAAAGCTGAGGAAAAGCCCCATGCATGATTAGAAGTTTCCATCTTCAAGCTATTCTGCCAGAACACAGTGTATACGCACAGAACCTTTTACAAAAGGAGACATTATGATCTAAAAACCCAACAGATTTGGGATAAGGAACATTTACCAGTGACACAGACTTGAAATACAAATAGACAATGAAGGATGTCCTAAGATGTGGGGAAAAAAGAAAGAGAAGTGCTTTTTCATTTCTTGACTTGCAATGTTTTTTCCTCTTACTACATATTGAGCAGCATGACACATCTTAAGAACAATATTTATACTTATAGCACAACTTTCATCTGCAAACTCTTGCATGTCACATAGATTTGCAAATGCCTTCTCATAAACAAACATACTGAGCATAAACAGCAAAAAAGATATATAAATTACTTTATCTGAGGTAGGACAATATGGCAAGTTGGCAGAGAACATCAGTACTATATCATGACCTAGAGACTGATGTGGATAGGGTTATAATTGCACCTGCAGAGTCAATCCTGTAGAGGTGAGGGAAAAACCAAAAATCCCAAATGAAGTTTGACTGGTGTGTGCAGGCTAGTAGCCTCTTCTCTGCCCTCCGGTACACATCGAATGACTCTAATGATATGCAATGATCACAAATACCCACAAGTTCAAAAGCTGAGCTGTGGATTCAGATCTTTAATGATGCTAAGATACTGATTTGTATGTGCAGAAGGTAAATACGCCTGGCAAACCCCCCAGCATGCGAAGGACGCAGATTTCCTTATTGTTTTATTTTTGAGTTCAAGTGCTGCCCCATGCCGCCCTCTGATGCGTTTCTGAACTCAGTCCTATTGACTGCCGTCTTTCCTCTGGCTGGTATCGATGGCATAAACACAAAGGTGATACCTACAGTCAGCATCAGATCTGACTGTTCCCGACAACTCCTGTGATATAGCAACCTCAGGGACTTGAGGACACATCTGTGAGTAGATGTAGTAGCTGCCATCTGCACGAACTGCATTATTTAACTGCATTGGCACTGATTAACATTTGCTGTAACCTATGGTAATGGGCTCTGGGGGCTTTCCATGTCTGCTACACAGTGGCAGCTGATGTCTCCTGCTCCATCCTTAAAACAGGATGTTTTAATTTTTAATGGAGCACATGTTCGATTGGCTATACAAACAGGCTAATCTGCAAAGCATGTGCTCAATAACAAGCCAAGCTATGCAGCCAGAATAACAACACTGCTTTGCCATGCACAAGATGCAAAAGGCTTCCTGCTTTATGCCACCCTCGCTCAGCGCTGATGGTCAAGAGAAATGACTGTGCACGTTCCCCATTTTCAACAACAGCCCTTAGGAATTCGCTGCTTCCTCAGCTGCACCTCGGGCTGCCAGCTCATTTCTCATTTGGGAAACTAAACTGGAGAGTTGACAAAGTTCAGGTGCCTGGAACAGAAATCATGATGGTGCAGCAGAAGCACTCACAGGCAAAGCTCCAGTGCGCGCTGGGAGGCGAGAGCTGATCCGGGGCTGGAGCACTTGGAAAAAGAATGAGCTGGTGGGCATTTAAGCGGGAAGCACAGAAGTGAAGGATTCCCCGTTGCTGAAAACAATATATAAGAAAATTCTTTGTGTCAGTTCCTTCTCTCAGATCTTATACAATCCACAGACGTTCTCCTCCAAGGCACGCCTACTAAAATCATGATGTCAACATTTTGTGTTTAAAATTAATAGCCAGCCTCTACGATACTGCTCGGTTTCGCCTGTGTGAACTCAGATGCATTTTACACGTGCTCCCAAAGAGAAGAGGAGTTCTTTAGAGATGAAGACTGTAATGCAATGTTTTAACATAGGTGGAGAGAGGCTACCAGAGTCGCAAGCGCTCTCCTTAGCATCTTCGGGGTGGGCTATAGTCCCTAACTGAAGTCCTGCAGCCAAACAGCTAAAGATCGCTTGCCCAACAGACACACACTAACAAAAAAGGAGAAAAATAACGGACACGACTGGGGTGACATTTATTTCTTAGGGAATCACAGCAGATGGGTGGGAATCCAGGAAGGTCAGGCTTTTAGGTTGTCTGTGAAACTTCCTCAGGTTATTAATTACCTAGATTCAAGGAGTTTGCTTGTTTCATGTTTTTTCTTGAAAGCAGCATGTTTTCCAAAGCTCAGGAGCATTTTCCTCTGTTTCTTTGAATCGCTTGTTACCTCTGACCTGATTTGTCAACAGAATATGCCAAATCTAAACAAGCATGGGCTGATTAAATAATTAATGGAACACCACTGTAGGACAGTCTCACCTTGCTCCAAACCTGTACTCATGACTGTTTCTGAAGGATAAACATAAAATGGCCTTTCAAAAAGGTCACTTTTATTATTCTGTGTTTTCTTCCATGATGAATTATGCCTTTGAGAAAGGCTCTAAATTATGGAACCTTTCAATAGACTTAAGAAAGTAAGAAGAATGTTAAGAGGAATTTCATTCTTCTGGTCTTCAAACAGTACACGTAGGAAGCTCTTTCAGGGTTTGGATTACTAAACTCATCTAATGAGCTAACAGACATCTTTTCCTGCCTTAAGACATGAATTTTGAAGGTGCTAACGTAATTATCCTTCTCCTAAGTGGCCAGCCAGGTCTTGGTGGAAGGAATTTCAGCATTGTATTCCCACCTTTTGAACCAATGGATCCTTTTCAGCAGAGATCTGCTGCTGGAGAACAGACCTGGCATTCACCCCTTGCTAATGATTACCCTCAAAGCACATGTGAAAATCAGACTGTTATTTCTTCTTCTAGTTTTTTGATGGAAAATTCCAAAAACCACTTACAAAACCCATCATAAATTCACTGCAAAGTTAGAAGAAGGGACAAAACTTCCTCAGACAGCAACCTAAAATCCCTTTCTGGGTGGAACAATATGAGAAATCCCAGCCTGAGGTTAAAGGCTCCATCTCCCTTCCACCAGCCCTATCAGACCAAGTGCCTGAGCTCATCTCTACAATAACAAGATCTAAATCAGCGAAAGCAGCATTAGAGTTTAAAGATAAAATAGCTATTGATCGGTGTGCTGAAGTCCATGTGCAAAAACAAGCTTTGAGCCCTTTTGATAAGAAACTTTGTCTGTTTGAGAAGTGACAGACTCCCAGGAATGTAACCAGGCTCTCAGTACGCACAGTCTACTGACATCTGAAGGGGTTAACTTTGCATCAAGCACAATCACCCTTATCATGTATGAAACAGTTCTCAGCATAGCAGCAATCAGTTGAGCCCAAATTTCTGGCAGATTTTTTCATTGTTGTTGTTTTTTTCTGAGACGAAAAAAAGCACCAAAGCCATGGAATTCAGGTCTATTCAGTCTACACAGTTGAGAGAGCTGGATTCATCTCATCTGTAACTCAGGAAGGTTTAGTCTGCCCTACAGAAACCAAAAAGCTGCTACATTAATGCACAAGGGTGTCCTTTCCATCAAGTTCCTTAATTAGCTTATCTGGAGAAAAAACTATACCAATCAAATTAAATATTAATCACATATAAACTGCTGATCACAATCAGCTGGGGGTTCATGCATGCAGAACGCAGGGATCGCAGTGTGATTTCTTTTCCCAAAGAGTTTCCTCCTGTTCTCTTTCCATTGCCAATTTAGCGAATTTATATAAAAAACAAAGCCTGAGTTTTCCAAGTACAACATTAACAACAGACCAGAAGTTTTTTCTACACTAAAATATTGAACTGAAAATTCGGTTCCTTTAAATCTTTCTAAATCCTTGCCTCTGATTGGGTTCATTAATAAACATGCTGGTTTTGTTACAGGGAGTGACATATGGCGTAATCCGCTAACAGGAAGAAGTATTTTGCATTTTATTGTAGAAAACAAACATGCAAACAGGTTTTCACAGATGGCTTTCTTAGCTTCTGGGAGAGAAAAAAAAAGAAAAAGCTTAATAATGCTTGAAAACAATCCCCCCCCTCCCTTCTTAAAAGAAGAGAAGAAAAAAAAAAGACTGAAACTGCTTTTCAATTAAAGTAAGTTCTACTCCACACATCAGCTGTACATCAACTTCCTTTATTCTGCTTCTTTAGTCGTGCATGTTATAAAAGCCCAGCAACTTCCAGCATCTGACAGTACGTACCTAGGAAAACAACATGAGGTCAAAGTCTTGGCTTTGGTTAACTGCTCAGTGCTGTGAGAAAACCACCAAAGTAACCACAGAACTTTTAATCGAGGAGGGATCTGGATCTCAGCAACCAGACCTCTGCCCATATTCCCTCATCACTCCATTCACTTGATTGCACGTGATGACGTGAAGTCTATCGTCCATAGCGTTGGGAAAATATCGTAGTATTCAGAGTCTAGATTATGAATAAATTGCAGTTTGTCTGAGAAATACTTTATGGACACACATTGTAATATTGAAAAATGTAGGGCGCCATTCTCTTCTGGTCGTTTGCACTCAGACTTGCTACACTGTTCCTTCACCACCTTCTCACTGCCATTCTCACCATAGGTTCTTGGAAGCAAGTCAGACCTTATTCTGAGATTCACGGTGCCCTTCGTGAGGATTTGCAGGATAATTTTTCAGTTCTGTCCAGCACACGCAGTTTTGTGCATTCCCGAGGCATCTCAATTCTCTTCCTTACCCATAACATCAACACTCCTTGCAGCAAGCCCAGACCTATCTGTGAATTTCCTAGAACTGTGATGTCTACTGAGAACAAGCAAGCATTATGGTCTAGAGTAGTGGATCTGATGTTAAATGCATCTTTCAAAAAACAGCTCCCTGACGTTTCCCCTTGACTAAACTTCTGCCTACCTCACCATGTCCAGACTAGAGAGGGAGGTGATAACGTAACATACGGTGTTAACGACACTGAAGACATCAGACCTAGCAATGGGGGAAGAAGTGTTTAAATTACTTGCTTGGCTGAAAAACGCTTCTTTGCTATCATGCAGAAAGATGCACGCCAACCCAGCTTCTTATGAATGTAGAAAGTAGGTCCCTTTTCTGTAGTCTGAAATGTTGCAGCTGTCCCCTCTGTATATTTAGTGGAGGTGAAAGTGCTCATCCATATAAAGACTGGAACCCATGGCAACCTTGCAGGTAAGAGAAAAGTGGAATTGGGAATGGTCCTTCCTGTTAACTTCCTCTAGTACTATCAGGACCTTCATTTAGAATCATAGAATCACCAGGTTGGAAGAGACCCATTGGATCATCAAGTCCAACCATTCCTATCAAACACTAAACCATGTCCCTCAGGACCTCGTCTACCCATGCCTTAAACACCTCCAGGGAAGGCGAATCAACCACCTCCCTGGGCAGCATATTCCAGTGCCTAATGACCCTTTCCGTAAAAAACTTCCTCCTAATCTCTAGCCTAAATCTCCCCTGGCGGAGCTTG
>WAAB01009911.1:41522-56522 GCA_013389865.1 Piaya cayana
ATGCCCTCCTTTTTCAGAGCTGATTTACGATATATATGCAAACCCTATTAAAGTTAAACCATGCTTTTCAATGAAATGAGGATTTCCAACAAGCTGCTCTCCATTTTATTTAAGGATCCCAGTGACTGATACAAACGGTGGTAATCAGCTCTATTGCTAATATGGGATATTTGGGGTAGGAGATAACATACTTAACCCTTAAGTGAGAAATAGCTCATAAATCACAAGCACTTTGTGGGGAAGTGTAACGTGATCCTCCCTTGTGAGCAGAAATCAAATGATGTCCTGCTGAGACACATTTTACTTCTTTCTCCAAACTCTGAAGATTTACTATGAAGAGATATTAATGCAGAGAAGGAAGATCAGGGAAAGCGGGGACAGGAGTAGGCAGCTCAGAGGAATTCAAATACCTAAATAGGTGGGTTAGTCTTGTCCTGACAGATAAGATTAAATAGGGAAGGATGTGATTATGGCTTGGAAGACAAGGAAGGTGCCCTGGAACCAACAGGGCCTGGTAGATGCCTTCTAGCAGTGCGGGATGCAGGGTACACAGTTATGTCATCCAAAGTCTGGACAGATTCAGCAAGAGAAGTCCCAGCATTTCCCAGGTGTGAAGATGTAAAGGGAACACAAAGCCATGTGCCTCTGTGGTCCGTTCACAACCTCCTGGGTAATGGGATGTCAAACACATGCAAAAGTCTCAGCACCTGGGCACTTCACGGGGGCAAAACTCTCACTGGCAGAAGACATTGAGCCAGACTGACAGGTAAAATGGATTTGAGGGATGAATTTGAAGCTGAGATGTACTGATTGAGGAAACACAAAAGCCTGGTGAGGAACACCTCAGTCCGGCACCAACATCGACCTTAGCAGAGGAACAAGATCATGCTGTGAGGTCCTGTCCTACAGCAAATCAGCAGCAAAGCTTGGACTGGAGCATCCCAGTCAAATCGCTCAAACACAACATGCAAGCCAAAAATTCACTAGAGGATCTTACTGTGTTTTGACTGTTGAAAAGAGAGGTAAAAGTCACAGCGAGCAGTCTCCACCACACAGAACTGTTCAGAAACATGTGGCAAAAGCTAATAGTACTTCTGTTTCGTTTTGGTCTTGAGACTTCCTTCTGCGTTCACATGTTTTCCTTCTGTTCAGGGGAAGGGGAGCAAAGCAGGTGAGGGGGGTGCAGTTCCCACAAGGCAGAGCTGTGAGTGGGAGGTTTTTCTGGCAGGTGGAGAAGACTCGGTGTCAAGACACATGGTGGTGACAGAAGGCTGGGTGCCATGGTGCCCATGTGCTCTGTGCCATCTCCCCGGCTCACCCACACGTATGGATGTCACACGACAGTGCTGGGGGGGGAAACGATAACAAGGACTTTGGTATATTGGGGTTTGGTGGGGTTTTTGTGGAAGGTGGGTGAGAGAGAAGAAAAGGAGAGCTAGCACAGAGGAAAAACTCCTTGGGAGAAGAGCAGGAGAGAGGCAAAGAAAGAACCCTTTGGCTTTGCCAGTTTTCCTGTGTCACACCTGTAACTCCTACCTGTGGGTTTATCACTCAGGGTCTGTGATGGGATGCAGCGTGCTAGAAGTAGCCAAGCCTAACACTAACGACGTGGAAAGCTTGTTTTTCTGGGAGCTGGTTGGAACTACAATGCAGATAAACACAGACATTTCCTCCAAAGATTATACTCTGCTACAACTTTTTCTGTGTGCGTGTGCTGCTTGCAGAATGTCGAACTTGTTTCCAAAATAAATAGCTCCCAAAGAGGGTTTAATGGGGTTTGCTGTTTTCCAGAGGAAATAGATTGCAAACAAACTGTTTCCTTCTCCTATTTCAAACAAATTTTGGTCCAATTATTTTCTTTTTTAGCATAAAACTAAATGGACTATTCTGCCCTGTCCCTGACTGAGTCGAAGCATGATTTCTTTTGATTATGCTTTTATGTTGCAAAACGTAGGGCTCTGGAGACATAATGGATGTCTCTGGGAGAGTGGCAGCAATTTTTTTTCCTTTTTTTTTTTTTTCTAAGTGTGCCAATGCTTGTCAGCATTCACTTTGGTGCCTGCTGTGCCTGAATAAAAACACCAAAGGAGGCAGAGTACGGGAGGGAGGGGAAAAAAAGCCCAAACAAAATAAGTACTGTCCACCGTGCCTAGGGGAGGCTGGCACAGAGGTGGGTAGAATTCAATAGCGCCAATGTAGGGCATGTCTCAAGCACTAGATGAAGCCTGATTTCCATTTTCATCTTGTTATTCTGACTAGTGGGTTTATTTTTTTTTTCCCTAATCCAGTTTTCTTTTCTGTTTTGGGTTTTTTTTTGGGTTGTTTTTTTTTTTCCATTGGAGCAGTGACAATTAGTAGCAGTAGGGAGGGGAAACCTTGGCAGATTTCCTATCCTGACCTTTAATCCAGAATGCAACTTGTGGTCTGAAAGCTTCCTAAAATAAAGCTCCGTCCTTTTCTTTGTTTAATTTATAAACAGTGTTGATCAGAAAAGGGAAAGGGAGGGAAGCTCTCCTTGTTCCTCTTGATGGGAGGTGAATGCCATCATCTTTTTATTTTTCGGTATGGTGGATAAAGCTGGGAAATTTGTCACTGCCTGGGTTAGCAGGGTATTACGAAGAATCAAACCACTGGTATTACGAAGAATCAAACCGCTGATTTCCTTGAAGATAAAGACCTTTATGTTGGCTACAACTTAGGAATGTACAAAATATGTTCTCATCTTCCAAGTCAAAGAAAGAAAGAAAAAAGTCTGTTTCTATTTGTCTGGCTGTCTATAGCCCAGAGGCAATAAATCCTATTGCAGGGACAAGGATGAAAAATAATGTTTTTCCTTTTTGATATCTGGATTAAAAAAAAAAAGCAACAACAAACAAAAAAAACAACAAGAAAAACCCTTATATGTTAGCTGCTGAATCAGCCTCTGAGGGTTCTTGAGAGAGTGAACCCTAGTGCAGGTTCTCAGCAGCCGCACTAGCTCTGAGCCCTAATTACAGCTGTTTTTTTTCCTTCTTTGACACACCCAGAGAGACACATGTGCCTTGGTAATTACAGCAGAAATCTGGAAGGTTTCATTTTTCATTTTCCTACAGATATGTACTAATGACCTTGGGCAAGTCACTTGGCACCTCTGATCAACTTTCTTCTTGGAATCAAGACCTTGGCTACACAGTAAAACTCAAGAAGCAGAGAGGGAAAATCTATAAGCATTTTCTCAGGAGGGTTCAATCTGCTTTCTTGGGAGACAATATCTGGATAGGCCTCTACATATGAGAAAGGCTGCAAGAATGGTGTATTGGCTTAGGAGCGTAACATGTCATAGTTTGCATATTAGATACGAAACAGTATCACCGCCTCTGATCATATTCATAGGAAAAAGATTTTAATCAGAAGTCCTCTTAGTCATCTGTGGTGTAATTTGCTCCTGGGAAGACAGAGCAGCCTCCAGTCTATCCCAGGTTCATCTCACACATGCCCTGTGCTGTTTCTCAGCTCCAAAATGAATTCCACTTCGCAGACCCAACAGATGCACACGGCAGGTTCTACCTGTTATACAGAAGAAGGCCTTGGGACACATAAGTAACTACCAAATACCTGCCAAAGAGATAGGAACTCAAACTCTTTGGTGGCTTTTAACTTAATATTTCTTAATTAAAATAAAATTGAAGAGAGGGGAGAGAAAAAAACCCAACCCTTAATTGTGTCAGCCATAGAAGAAATCCGAGATCGAGGGCTCCAAGGAAGAGAAAGTCCTTTTGGATTAAAACTCTACATCTTATATTTTATCTCCAAAAGGCTATAAATGAGGTTTGGGATTTAAAAAAGATTTCATATGATTTTGTAATTACCCAAGTTACTATTACCTGATTAACACAGGAATCCTAATAGTCTGTTACGCTTTCATTTCTCCAGTTGTGGTTGTCATGGGGCTCGACACCTGTCACCTGTTCATTTACAGGCATTTTAATTAACCTACATTATGTATGCTTTTTTTTTTTCCTTGGATTTAGTGCCTGAATTTCATATTAAAAAATAAAGTTAATAGCTACCTGAAGGAGGGCTGCTGCCAAAACACTCACAGGCAATCCTGCCACATCCATTTATCAGTACATGTCGCAGCAGCAGCAGCAACCACCAGTGCTTAATTGGAAGAAGTAGGGGATAGAATAAATTCCTTCTTGCAGTCATATAGGTCTGACATCCAGCCCTACAAATAGATATGATACCCACCAGGCCTCCACAGAAACATCTCTGCAAAGAGAAATCTGCCCAAAAACTTCTACATATGAGGCAGTACCAGACACTTGTTTCTATGCAAGCAAATTCAACAGACCCGAGAAAGCTCCCAGGCAGCAGGGTGAGCTGGCGTGTTGTGGCTGAGAACAGTCCCTGGAATTGTCCACCTCCTTGGCTGTGCGATGAACACGTGGCACACAGTGAGAAGGCCCCTGCAACACCTTGGACAAACCTTTCTCAAGTGCTGGGAATGCCCTTGCAACTCTAATTTAGAGCAAGGATGAACCCTTACTGTCTGACCTTTAACATGCCTGTACACGGCAGGGAGCTCGAGGCAAACCTTCTCTGACTGGAAGGGAAAAATAAGAGAAACATAATTGCCAGACTTTGCCACTTTCCTAAAAAAAAATCCCTGTTTTAATTCTAGACAGACCATGCTTTGTACTTTGAGAGCCACCAAGCTTAGGCTCTGATGGTTTCCAGGAGCCTGTGTGTAAGACTCCACGCAGAGTGATCTCCGCCTGCTTTCTGAGTGGTGATGGACTGGGAAACATGCTTGGTTTACCCACCAGCTAGGAGCACGTTTTGTTATAACCAACAAAACATTCTGAAGCACAGACATAATGATAACGTCATGGGGGCTCTAATACATTAGTTAATATGAAGCAGTTAAAGGGTTTTCTTCATTTTCACTGGCCCATGATGATCTTCAAGGCTGACAGATAAAGACACAAGCATTTAAGAGACACAGCTCTGGCGATGATGGGTCTTACAACCAACTCAGGCCATTAGATCTGAACCCTTAATATTCTGCCTATTCCAAAGGAATTCATAGGTTGGTGTAAATGCGATCGCAGTATGACATCTGTGATAGTACCTGCCTGACAGCACCTCAGAGACCCTAAATGGACTCTACAGTACTTTAAAACTCCTACCCCTTGCCCAGCCAGGCTGCAGGACAGCAAGAATAAATTAGACGCAAACAGGCGCAAACGCCACTGTGCTGCACGATGCTGAGGGGTGTTCCAAGCCTGCTACAGAATAGCTTATGTGGGAACATGTGCGGTTTAAATCAGATAATCAATAGATCCCTAATCACATACAACTGTCCCTTTTGACAACAAATAAACAGAAATTACTTGTCAGCTGGGTCTGTGAGCACCAGAATACAGCTTCCAGTGAGACATCTCTTTCAAAGAACAGCAAGAATGGTGGGAAGCCACAGACCATCTTCCAACACTGCAGGCGCAGTACTGACTATGAAACTCTTTTGTGTCGACACAATTCATGGACAGAACCGGAGAGAATGAACTGTTCTTACATGAATGTGAATAAACGTATCAGAGCCATCATCCAAACAAGGCCAAGAACAGCTTACCCTCTGCTCAAAAAGGCCACCCATCTGTACACCGGAAAATCACCCTATTCATTCCCTATTGTTTAAGGGACGGGTGGACAAGGTGCTGAGGGACATGGGTTAGTGATCGATGGGAACGGTTGGACTTGATGATCCAGTGGGTCTCTTCCAATCTGGTGATTCTGACTCGAAGTCGTTCTTCATAACCTGCTCCTGTTCACACGGACACAGCAACATCACTAACAACAATCGCACCAGCAGCACACTGCCCCTCTGCTTCAAACCCTTGTGCCTAAAAAGAAATTAATAAGAAGTCTGCTACAAGTCCTTTAAAAAAAAAAAGAAAGGAAAAGGAAAGGAAAAGGAGAGTAGAGCTCAGGAAAGCTGATGGCAACCTTGATATGGAAAACCAAAAGCATTTAACTCAAGGCAAGAGCTCCAGCTTGTTTGTAGCAGGAGAGAATTTAGCCTGCTATTCCTCTCTTCTCCCCTCTTCACCTCCAGTGTACAATAACCGTTTTCTCTTCTGCACATTCACATTCTTTGTTTGGTACTAAACTGCTAAATCTGGGGCTGGGAAAGGCAGATGGGGACGAGGGGGCACTAGAGCCGATGCCAAGTTTGACAACTCAGCACTTTCCGGGCCGGGCTGCCTGCAGCCTCGCACATGAAGAGCCAGTTCCTCTCGCACAAAGCTCCAGCAGACCCGGCATGGTAGCGCTTCTCCAGCCACTCTGCACAGATGTCAAACGACTGCAGAGCGCGCATCCAAGCCCCTAGATTTTAATTCTTTAAGGATTAATTGTCGAGATGAGCTGCACTTCAGTAAAGAATGAGAGAAGAGTTGCTTCTTTTTAGCATAGACTCTGCTCCTCAGAGCCTGGATCTAAGCCATCCTTTTCCCTCTCTGTTTTACCCCTCTACTTCTCAGAGCCATCTTCGCCTGCAGTGTCTCTTGCATCGACAGCCAGGCAAGTACAGCTGGGAACTCTCCCAGGGCCTATAACTTCAACAGCACATCGTCTCCTGCTTCAGGCAATGATCTGCTCTGGTTCTTCCTACTTCAGCAGCTATTTCTCACTCCCAAGAAGGACAATAAACCCCCCCCAAACTCCATCTCCCCAACCGCGATCCCGAATGTTATGCATTTGTGTCAGTGCCTTTGAGTCACGCAGGGAGCATGGCCACAAGGAAGAGTGTGTTTGCCAGGCAGAGCGAAGGGCTCGCATTTCAATCCACCTTGCCAGCAGCAAAACAAGAGCGTAATTCTTAACGCAGCCCTTCAGAGCAGGGGCAGGCAACACTGAGGGAAATGTCACTGTGACTGGGTGCACGAGGTGACTGCGACACTCTAAAATTAGCAGGAACTCCCACATCCCCTTTTTTAGTGCCGCAATAAGTAATTCTCCATGAGTAGGGAAAATAAAGGCTGGAGCATACGGTTTCTATCTGTGCTGCACAGAAACTGATTAAAAATGCTAACAACCATGATTGTCCAACAACCAGGAGCTCCCAAGAGGCTCATACACACAGATGGTGATTAGTTTGGGATGGCCAGAACAATCACTAGTACCATGTTGCAGTAACACCCACAGACTATCTGTCACAGTCCCAAGAGACACTTAAAGGCTGTTTACTTCATACAGTTAACTTGAACCATAAGCTTTACAAGCCTCTTTGATACATTTTTAATCACTCTCCTCATAAACCTATAACATTTCCCCGCACTGATACATGTTTGGGTTCTGTGTACCACAAACTCCTTATCAGGCTGGAAGGAGGCTAAACGTGACCGTCCCCGGCGAGCTGCCGTGGTGCCAGCGCTACATCGAGCTGCACCTGCAGCTCCGAGAGGGGCTCCCACCAGCCCCAGAGCACACCCGGGGTGGGTGGTGGTGCATCACGGCTCTCTCTGGCAAGGCTGAAATCCCGAGATGGATAGCAGCCGTGTAACAAATATTAGGATGGCTAAGCTAAGCCAATTGTTTATCTAAGCAAGACTTACTTTCGCCAAATCATTCTGCTGCTCCAGGCTAAGCGAATGGTTCTGTTTAACGGTTGCTGCATTGTTTGGGAGGGGCTTCTTTTCAGTTAGGTCCAATACACCAAGCGTTTCCGAGCATTGTGTGAGTTGTGGCACCCAGTACTATATTTCTTCCAGAGATCATAATCTTTCATTAAGCAAAATGAATGAGTTTGTAATTTAGACCTCTCAGAAAAGAACCTCCGAACAGCGATGCAGCCTTGCCCTTCCCTACCAGTCCCGACTCTGCAATTCACCTCACACGAGCAAACGGGGCTGTTCATCCATGTGAAGCGCCGAGTGCCAATTGAGGAATTAATCACTCCTAACGCTCTGTCCAGAGCCAGGTTCGGGAACCAGTACCAGACACCGACACTTAGTTCTGTCATCTCAGCAGTTGCTCCAGGGAGTTGGCGCAGTGAAGTCATTGGGAAAGCAGGTTAATTTACAGCAGAAGGAGATGTGGGGCATGGGGCTGTGGAAAGCCACTTTTGCTGTCTCTTTCACTGGTGTAAATTTAAATAACTCCCACAGAGAAATCTGAGATTCACACTGAGCAAATGTTAGTAGACTCTGCTCGTCCTTTGTTGTCGTTTTTGTCTCCTTTAATTGCCTCATCTGTTTGGAGAGAATATGTACCCACAAATGGATTTTTTTAATGTTTCCTTTGCCACCTATAAAGTCATTTCTGCGCCTGCCCCTTACCCGTATGAGATCACTTCCCACCTCTGTGCAGCATGAGGCAGCCTGGTTTAGAGGTCTCAGTATGGATCACAGAAACTAGAAAATCACAGCTGCACTTGGTGACCTTAAGCGAGTTAAAATGGGATGGGGTTTTAGTACCCCATTCAGAGAAGTGGAACAATAATACCGGAAAAACTAGAAGATGAATGAAATATGGAGGAGTTAATCAATATATGGCTCTGAAAATTTAAAATGCTGTAATAAAGAAGTGCCAAATATTATCACAGATATGTATCTCAGCAGTTGTATCAGTAGGGAAAGTAATACTTTCTTTGTAGAAAAATTGCACAAAATATACAGTTGCTCTAGGAATTGTCTTACTGCTGCAGAAACTTCCCCTGTTTACTAAAAGCGTACATTACTGTAGGAATTTGATGCAGATTTTCAAATGCAAGACTCACTTCTGTTTTGTGGAGGAGCTTTAGGGTTTTTTTTATCATCTATTTTTGGAACCTATCACAGATCTGGCCTTAAAAATAATTTAAAACCATAAGTGCTCAACATTTCCAAACGTAAAGAAACACCAGACAATATTTGTATTTACCTTGGTTTTGCTTTGACTCACATGTTACAAACCTGAAGCGTAAGATTCCCTACTGGAATTTGCGTAGCATTAACTGTCTAGGAAGATGTCCTTTTTTTATCTCAGCTTTGCTTTTAAAGTCTAGCGAAGACATTAGATTATATCTCATTTAATTTAACATCGCATTGGCTGTATGACTTAGCCTTACGGAGGCGTGACAGCTCTCATGATGTGCATGTGGGCCTTGCACACCTTGTCCTCATCTTATGCTCCACTGCAATAGTGCTGGGACCCTTCACACTCCCATGTAGCTATACGGTGTGTCTTCCTTTAAGACCCAAGACACTAAATGAAAGCGAAAAATACTTGACAGCAGTTCAGTGGTTGGTATATTCAGGCCGCCCACCAGCCTGCTGGCCAGTGCCGGCTCCGTTGGTTCCCTGCATACTCTTGTGTCTGTGCATCCATCTGTTTCCTATCTCCAGAAACGGTGAGATGAGTGTAGGGACCATCGTTGTTTTGTGACTGTTCAGCACCTACCAAAAGAGGCTCTTATCTGTCCCTGGAGACCCAAGGAACTACTCTAATTCAGTAGCGATGATGACGTTCAAATGGAAAGGAGTCTTAATGGTGTGAAGACCACTGGGAGATTGCTTGAGTGACTCTTAGCTCCAGCTGCTGGGGCAGAAGCAAACAGTTGATATGATACAGCAACTGTCCCATCGGAGCTCAAATAATTCATGCTAGTGACCATACTGCATGTTTGGTGTAATGCAACAAATCCACAGCAGGGATGAAAACAGAACCAGCCCCTGCTCTGTGCCTCAACCAACAGACCACAACTTCTCCTCAATGAGACTCCTTCCACATAACACTAAAGCTTTGGGCCCTGTTTTCCAGAGGCAAATATTAGCAGGGAGAAACTCTTCCCCACCCAACTTGCATAGCTAAGAATGTATTTCCCAATCCAACAGCCAAAAGCAAAGCAACATGATTAATGGAAATGTGCCTTGCTTACTTTTAAGCTTTCTCTATTCCCTCTGCCCCCGCCCTCAACATATACACATAAACTTTTACAGCTTTGCCTACTTAAGATCTTAACCAGACGATCTGTGCAGGGTTTATAAACTATGGTAGGAACCCTCAGGCAACAGGGTCCCTACATTAGCAACCACTCTGTATTGAACAATTATATTGATAGTCATCAATCATTCACTTGAAAAGAAGAAGAAAATATATTAAAAGGGACTGCAGGGGATTTATCTTCCCATACTGATAAATTGTTAAAAATTAATGAACTAGAGCATCTCTGAAGGCAGTGTAAACACACCCCCCCAAAACCCCAACCATCACAACATCCCTACAGGCCCTCACAAAGCTCTTGAAGGGTGCTTCTGTGTTAAAGATACTTTGTCCTCTCTAGCCTACTGGGCTTTCTGCTTTTGTTTTGTGCCTGTGTAATAGTGTCGATGATATTCTTCATCAACTGGTCTTTGCCTGGCATTCTGCAGCCCAGGCACAAACCTACTTCTTAGTTCCTGGAGGAAGGGAACAAAGATGTCACAGTTTGCAATCCCCATTCACCAAGCAGTTTTGACCTGCATATGGGTACTATTCTTAATTTGGCAGAAAGCTGTTTAGGAGAGTTCTCACTCTTTTCTATCCTTTAAGCTGTCAAATTCTGCAGCACAGCTACAGCCATGAAATTCAGCAAGGTGCCCAAACTTTGTGCAATGCAAAGCTCCCTGGCAGCTTACAAATAGCCTGAGGGCTGCGCTTAGCTCCCATTAAATGGAACAGATTGCAGCTGCCTTTTCTATCACACAAAGTTGTGGGCATGGAGATCAGAGGTCCCGTCATTCATTGCTCCATAAAATCCCTGTCACTCTCTTTTCTGTATCTTTGCCTATGTCATTCCTGATCATCAAACACACGCTCATTTCACTTACCCTTTCATCTGGCTTGAGCGTACTTACAGCCAGTAATAACAAAGAAATTATTATGAATGCTGTCTGTTCCCTGGCTATTGTATTTTCTTCCCTCAAATGCTACATGAAGGAATGATGTTACTGTTCTGCACACCTAAGTATAGGCTTTTTTTTTTAAAACTCTGTAAGACTTGGCACACGTGCCCTTGCACCTATCAATCAAAAAGCATGATGGATCAGTGCAAAGCAGCTCAAATTCAAACACTGTGGGCTGCTGACTTCTCATGGCAAGTGGGATTCCCAGTGGGAATATGAGTGTGTCATGGATAAACTGGTGGAAATACATACTGAAAGTGCAAACCCATAATGACAAAGTAGAAACTCATGTTCCTACCTTGCATCCATTTCACCAGTAGAAGAAACTGAAAGAAAACTAAGGGAAAACAAAACCAACCAACCAACCAAAACCCCAAAGGACATATGTTTTTCAAATCTAAACAAAAGATGCAGTTCTGAATATGATTATGAAAATAAAGGGGTTTCGCAGATTGAAAAACAGTTACTTGTAATCACTCTTGCTGTGTTTTTTTGGTCAGAACAACCCCACCACACACACAAAACCTCTCCTGTCATAAACAATTCCTTTGTCACGTGCACTACAGAATCCCAAACACTGTAACTGCATATTTTTACAAGATGATAGTGTTTCATTTTCATAGAAAAAGAAGTACTGAAGTTTAGTCCCAAAAGAAATCAATCCACATGCAGTGAAATCTATTTACAATCAAATCATGGGTTTCTCCATCAATGTCGAACTACATATATTCAACACAAATTTCCCTTCCTACTCCCTTGAATGGGACCTTTTTCTAGGAATGTTCTCTCGAGAAATCCCTGCTTGCACCCTTCGTGTGTCCACAGCCACAGCAGCCCTAAGCCTAGAAGAATAAACATATAAGATCAGGAGAAGGATTCAGATTGAAAATTAAATCACACTTCACCCATGTTTGCACGCGTATCTGTGTCTTTGTACATACAAGATCAAATGTACTAAAGGATACAAAGACTGATTTAATGTTCAGCTGCTCACAGACAGGAACTTCCCATCTCGCTCCCATGAATCCTGCGATCCTTACTCTGAAGCTTCCCAAAACAGACTTAAGTAATACAAGGGCCCTCGAGCTACCCCCTCTGCTCACAGGTGACATCCACCTAAATTCTTCATTACACAGGGGGGAAAAAACGAGGCCCATCTAATAAAATTAATAGCAATAATAATACTTAGCATTTCTAAAATGCCTTCCAGCTCAGGAACTCAAGGCTTGATAATTAATGTCTCTTTAATTTTATTTCTATCGATTAAAGATCCAGCGGAACAAAAAAAAAAGAGTCTATTAACAAAAGCTAATGTGATTTTCAATAAGAGTTCGTTAAAGTGAGGGGCAGTAATCCTGCCAATTCAGCTCTAACAGACAGACATCCAGACAGTACATATGTCCATACATTCCCTAAATTAGCACACCCTCCACTCGGCGGTTGTTCTGGGAAATGAGGCGGTTGTGTATGACTGTAATGAGGTCATACAGGGTCTGATCTCCACTGGGATTTAATTAACTCTGAATCTTATAAATATTGTGCTGAATTATAGTTAAATTTGCATAAAGGTTAGAATCAAGCTGGACCAGCCCCGTTTACCAGAATGGGCTAAAAATAAAACCTTGGAGTAAAGACCTTCTAAACAATGTTTTAGTATTACACTGCAGTCTTGTTTTGATCTGGGCCTGAAAATATATTTAAGGAGAAGGAAGGTTGAAAGGAAGGGGGAGAAGGAGGCTATATTTCAAACAGACTTTCTAGATAACTTCAAACAGACTAATAGAATGGCGGTTTGCAGCCTGGAGATAACCCACTCATCCAATGGCCTTACACTCAGTAAAAGGAGATTGTATCAAATATATACACAGCTATCAAGAAATCTTTTCCCCTTTTTTATTTTTATTATTAAAGTAATACCAGACATAAAATATCATTGCCAGGCAGACCAGAATGACAAAGACAGTAAAGGAGGAGACAAAGCCATGTCTGCGGGAGGCTCTGCTCCAGAGGAAAGCAGGGCTGGGGCCTCCTTTCCTAAAACTCTTGCTCAGATTTTACCCAAGCACAAGTCCAATTGTTTTTGAGGAGAACCATGCCAAGATGACATGAGGACTTCAAGACATGGGCTCTCTTTATGACATGCACTCGCAACCCTCAATTAACTGAAAACTGCTGTAGTCCTAACCAAAGCATTTCCACCCTAATGACCCTTGGAATGATACGGAGCCAATTCAGCCATCCCTAGTTACTGCCTGGCCAGCGAGGCGAGAGGGACAGAGCCAGGGAAGGAGACAATCGGCACAATGCAGCCGTCTTGGTTTGCAAACTCTGAGCTGCAAGGATAACTGAAGGGCATCTGGAAAGGCCACTGGTCTTTCCCATCCTTCTGTCTCTGGTGCTATCGTGCTGTGGCTGGTGCATTGTTTGCTTGCTCTAGAGAGCAGAAATAGCAGCTCCCTCCGTCACGGTCACACACCACCTAACATACCCCCGAAAGCCATGTAATTAATAGGTAATATCCCTGCTTGCTGAGGTTCACCCAGCAGCACCTTGACAGCCAAGCCAGATCGCTAATCTTCTGTCAGCAGGACCCTGCTGGCATATCCTTCTGTCCTTCCCTGCAGCAGTCCCCCAGATGTGAGGCAACCTCCATTTCCCAGCCAGCTTGTCAGACAGCGAGGAGCTAGATGAGCTCCGATGTCCCTGCCAATATGCTCCATAAGCTCCAAGTGAGTTTTTCTCTCTGCCAATATGGACGGCGCTGTTCAAGAACAGCTCTGTATGCTGGTCACACGCTCTTGGATCTGCTCAAGAATTGTCCCTGAAAACCATCTGGCATCGGTGTCAGCCAAGGCGTGCCACACATTGCAAAGCAGAGTTTGCATCACAGTAATTTATCCCCATGCATGAGCTGACACGGGCACAGGAACACAGGAAGAAGGGACAAGCAGTAGAAATCACTGGATGGATGAGGCCGTCAGAAGATGTTATAGTACCTGGAGCAGCCTTGCTAAGTGAAGTGAAAAAGAATAAAGCTCTCTGTTGCCAAACATGCGCTGGAAGCTTCAGACAGATTCACCCTGGTGGATTGGATCACACTCCTTTATGTTTCACTTTATCTGGCACTGCACTCTGATGGACGTGCTGGAACAATTGCCTCTTTCATCCCTTGCCTTGCTACACTGCTGGGTGGGGGGGTGCTTTAGAAATGGCTTTAGGTAGCCAGACTAGGCAATACAACCTGAAAAGCATTCGAAAAGTGTAATTTGCATCAAAATATGAACAATAAATAGATTTTGTTAACTAGATTAATTGACGAAGATGCCTTATTTTCTATGGCAGCTGCATGGAAAACAATCTTCAGCAGGGTTGCAAGTAGAGTGGGTCAAAGAGGTAACAAAAGAGGACAAACCAAGGCCACCCTATGAGCACAGTTCACACAGCTGGAGGGGACGAGTGGAATGAGCTGGAATGACAGGAAACAATCTGCTCCGAACATAGAATCATAAAATGCTCTGGGTTGGAAGGGACCTTTACAGGTCATCTAGCCCGACCTCAACATGTCCATATCAAAATGTCTTGCTCACTGTGCTCACAGTTCTCTTCATAAAGCAGCACAGGGCAGAAAGCCATAAGGAAAATGAGTCTGTAATGCTGGCTGTGTCAGCTGCAGCTTCACAATCTCCTTCTATTTCCTTCTCTATGAGCAGAATTAAGACTTATAAAAAATAAGGAATGGGAAACATAGCAGATCTCTGAATTACGCTGCACATTCAGCCACACACGAAGTGCAGCCTTAATAGGCACCCATAAATGTTTACCTGAAATACTTCCGCAACTCAATGGTTTGTCAATATGCCTCATCGCCAGCTACAGCTCTGCAACAAATGAGTTAAGCCAAAGGAAACTCCTGAGCGTCAAGAAATCCTACAACACTTTCATCCCTGGTTTATTATTGTTACCAGTGCATGCTTGGGCATCACGCAAGCACCACTGAAGTTTCAACCCATCCCGTGGCCTCCTCCTGCACTTCTATTAGGGAGTAATTTTCACCTACTGGATTTCTCCACAACTGAAACCTGCTCAGTGCTAT